>VSMD01075203.1:0-29041 GCA_008750895.1 Mirza zaza | reverse complement strand
CATCTCAGGCCTTGAAAGAGTCCACAGCCGTGCAGTTCACTTTTAAGTAAGCGGAAGATTCTCTTTGCTGCACTGGCCGGCCCTGAGGGCAAGCCAGTAGTGCTCACTCTACACGTCTAACAGAAGGTGACTGTTTTCCTGCTGTTGCCCAAGAAGGCAAAGGATCCAGGCAGGGATGCTTTCTTTTCTAGCAGTAATCCTGCTGTGCTGAGACTAAACCTTTCTAGGCCCAGAAATTTCTCAGGCGGGCCCAAGGGGTGGGGTGTCTGGTATCAGAACAAAGAAGGCTGAGGACATGGCTGGGCCCATCCCAGTGCCAGGCAGGGCCACACCCTCCATTCCAGATGGAATAGAAGCTCTGCTCTTTATTTTAAACCTCCAGAGGAAATCGCACCACCTCCCTGGGTGAGCCAGTCCAAAGTTTAATTGAGATCTTCAGGGCAAGGCCCCCCACTTCCTGTCCATCCTCCACCCAGGAAACCAATAAAGTCTGCCCCTCCTCCGCCTGTCATCCGTACAGCAGGGGAAAAGCACTATCAGCACCCGTCCGCTCTCATCCGCTCTCCTTCATCGCTGGGCCACAGAACGTGAAACACACACACACACACACAAATCTCCTTCCTCCCAGGTCAGCTCTCCTCACCCCCAAGCCCTTTAATCCCCAAGCAGATTATAAACAGAAAGACAGGAAATGCAAGCAGCAAAGTTTAGAGACATTTCCATCTCTCAACTTGAGCCCCCTCCCCCGCCCAAGCCTCTCTTGACAGACAACCCATTAAGAGCTGGCCCATAATAGTCTTTCCTGTAAGAACATGTAAATAGCATCATTTGAGTTTATGCTTGGGTATTTCCCAGCTCTCCGGCTTCTGTTTCCTTTGTCCTGTAATGTTCCCATGGGGAGTGAGTAAGGCTGCTGGGAGGGTCTGGTCTGTCTCCCACTATCCTACCCTACCCTACCCCACCCCACCTACTCTACTCGGATCTGCCCTCCTTCCGGCTCCCCCACTCCCCCCCACCAAGTTGAAAGGCCTTCCCCTGGAGCACCGCTCCTGTCACTTGGCTTTGTGGATCACTGTTCATTTCCTTGAAGGAAGCCCTTCCATTCAGTGTGTTGGAGACTCCAGACAATGCCTGCCATCTCCTTCATACCAACACATTCCCGCCACTAAGTATATGCACAGCATTCTTGCCTGTTCTCAGAATTAAGTGAGCAAAATCGGTGCCTACTGAAATTATGTGTTAAGTCAATCCTATGCCTACCAAACTGCTTTTTTTTTTAAAAGGAGAATTTGTTCCTTTTACATAACTTGCATAGTTTGCAAGGCAAATACGCTATGGAAGAAGAAGAGGCCCCCAAGCAGAGGCTGCTCAGGTGACATAAATGAGTCAAAGGGTCTTGGTATGAGGCAAGAGGGAATAGTGGGGTCTATGATAAAATGAAAAGAATCTTGCCCCCAAAGAGATAACCAATATTCAATTGTAGACAAATGTTGCTACACAAAAACTGCCAAAACTTCGAATTTTCTAAGAGAAGTCTTAGATCAGGAAGGTTATATAAAATTTTCTGATTTTAAAATGTCGTTGTGGGCCAGTGTGCAACCTCAGGGCTAGATGATAAGGAGCCCCGCTGCACCCTGGGCCTAGCACTATCAGGCACCGTCAATATCTGCAGGCAAGAGCACAGCCCCCGGGACCGAGGGGGTGGGTGACAGCCAGGCATGAGGATGGGTGGTGGCCAAAGGTAGAGCCTAGACCCCCACTCCTCAAAGCCCAGCTTCTCTGAATGCTGTGGGCTTCTTGGACACTTTCTGGGAGCAATCTTAATTTTTAGGAAGGAAATAATCAGGAAACAGGATTCACTTTACTATAATTCACTTGACTCAAATGCACATTACAGAAATTCACCTTACAGTCAGCTTTGTTGAAACCGATCGATGGGAGCCACAATGGGCGGTGGCCCTTTCCCAATAAAAGTATACAAGATACACTGAGCATAAAACTCTTAACTAGCTCACAGGCCCTTGTGATTGAGTAAAAACCAGTAACTCAAATAAACAGGCTACCTGCCCTCCCAAACTCACGGCAGGGGAGTGGGTCCCAGACACGACGGCAGAGACAAAAAGGGAGTCTGTCACATTCCTTTGCTTGTTTGGGACAACTGAGAAGACACATGATGCTGGGCAGGTTACTGAACCTCACTAAGCCTCAGTTTCCTCACCTGTAAAATGGGGACACTACGGATGATAATGGCACAATCCTAATAGGATCCCTGAAAGGCTAAAGAGATAAAGCACTCTATGCTATAGGATGGCGGTTGAGGTGTCAACATTACATGTGTAACAGAAAGGGAAACTGTAAAATAGAAGTTGCAAAGACAAAAGCCAGTGAGAATATAAACTTAACACAGTGTATGGCACCCCTTAAATAACCAGTAAAAAGTCAGGTCTTAATTTAGATAATCTCCCCCACGGCTGAGGCCAAAGGCGACCCCATGGTCCCAATGAGTGGAAGGCCCATCCCCGCACCCCTGGGGAGGAGCCGGGCCCTGCACCACCGCGCGCCTGAGGCTCCTGCCAGCCCCAAGCCAGGCCCTGGGCCCTCCTGAGTCTTCTGGCTGCATCTCCCTGGGGCCATCTCCTCCTGTCCTGGTGGAGAGGGACTTTCGGCCTCCCTGGCAGGATGGAAGAGCCGAGACTGAGGCAGAGGCTGAAGGCAAAGGGGCCCTGTGGCCTCCCTTGCACACTGGGCCACCTACTCTAGCTGACCAGACCTCCACCCTGGACTCCGGGCCCCCAAACCAGCTGGAGCCTTGCTGCCAACCTTGCTGCCAACGTCATTAGCTTTTCACTACCCGCCAGGCTCTCAGGAGCCTCCTGCAGAGCAGTGAGCCTGGTATGGGGCAGAATCCAGGTGCTCCTGGGTTCATCATTCCTTCAAAAAGTATCTATTGAGCACCTACTGTACACAGATACACAACAAAGACAAAAAGACAAACACAGGCCCTGTCCTCACAAAGCTGATAGGCTACCAGTCACCAAATCCACCTTATTTCCAACAGTAAATCCTAAATGTAACACATTTTCAAAAAGAAAAAAAAAAGTGTCAGAAATTACTCAAACAGATGTCCCCACCATCTTCATGTTAAAATGATTCACACTTTTTCTCATGGAACCAATTCATGAGCTTCAGCCCGAGTGTCTTGTAACGGGCCCTCAATGGGAAAAAAAATTGTCACATCCTCCCACTCAAAGCATTTGTAACACAGCCAGCCAACCCACAAACAGTAGTACATTTGGTTTTTTCTTCACCCAAGAACTAATTTGCATAGACGTGATGGTATGATTCTGGTTTTTAAACCTTGCTCTTTTGCTATAACGTTTTCTAATTACTTGCACCTTGGTGAACTCCAGGATATGGTTTTCTAATGGTCACAGACAGATCAAGGCGCTATTATTCTCTGACCGCCGCGTTCCCACTCCTGATTTGTCTCCTAAATATAAATCCGCACATGATGAACATCACAGCTGAGGAAAGCCAGAGTTAGAAATCACAGTTATCACCCATCCTGAGCTGCCACATCAAATTTAAGGCTCCTCATCTTCTCAAATCCATCTGAAAAAAAAAATTAAATAAATAACCTCAAAATACACTTTTGCCTCCTACTGACAATGGAACTTGGACAAGACTCCTAAATCCTCTGTGCCTCGGTTTCCTTATTTACAGAATGGGATTCACCAGTTGTCCCTATCTCCTAGTTGTCCCTATCTCCAAGGATGAAACAAAATAAGACACGTAAAGTAAGAAGGAACCACTTTTATTAATACTTTTTTCAACACCAACGTGAGGGAGTGGATGATGGTGGTTAAAAGGGCAGAGGCTCGAGGGCCCGGGTTCAAATCCCACCTCTTGCGTTAAGAACTGTGAGCCTGGGAAAATTCAGGGATCTCTCTGAGCCTCCACTGTCTCATCTGTGGAACTAAGATAAAAATAGCATCTGCCTCGAAGGGAGGCTGTGAGGAGGCCCCGGCACGCAGCGTAGTAGGCTTGCGGCTATCTTGGTGATGATGGAACCAAGGCTGACGGGAGGCCCTCACTCAGCTCTGGAGGAGCTGGCTATGTAGTGAGTTTATAGACACGTCCAGGACCCCACACGGAAACAGACTTGGGATCAAACCAATGTGTGTGTGGACAGAATCCACTTCTGGACTCACACACAGCTATTGTTCCTAACACCTTGGGTTCACATTTCCATGGTGACAAATGTTTACTTCCTGATTTTTTTTTTTTTTTTTTTTTGCTACAACTAGAGTCCCACAATGGCAGCCAGGTTGGGGACTGTATTGTTTACGGCAAACATCAAGTGCCGCTGTCCCTGTGCCCAGGCAAAGCCTTGCACAAAGGCACACTTCCAGCCTTCCTGGGCTCAGGGCACCTTCTCCTCCTGACCCGGGCCCCATCCATCTGGGCCTGTTGTCTGGGGCCCCTTGAGGCAGGTATCCCCCAGTGATGTGACTCCCAACCCTAAGTGAATCAGGATCCTTTAACTGTAAGTGTCAAGTCATCAGTTCACCCAAACAGGAAGCCAGGCGGGTACATCTGGCTCCTGGGATGGCTGGATACCAAAATTAAATAATGTGATGAGGAATCAATCTCTCTCTCTCTCTCTCCCCCACCCCACCATTTTAGGAAGGAAATAATTAGCATCAGCTCTTGATTCAACATTGTACTATGCTGTCTTTACTCTCAGACAGGCTATAGCAATGGCCACCAGCCCTCCAGGCTTTCCTTTCTCCAGGTCAGCAACCCCAGCAGAAGAAGAGCAGCCCTTTCTGGACCAAGAATCACGTCCTCACCCCTGAACCAGTCCCTGTGCTCCAACAGAGAATCAGGGCTCTGCTTGGCCAGGGCTGGGTCACCTGCTCGCCAATGAAGCCAATGGGAACTCATCCCCACTGAAGCATGTGGATCAAATATGGGGAGTGGTCTCCCAAGAAAAATGGAGGTGCTGTTACCAGAAGAAGAAGGAGCGGGTGCTGGGCAGGGAAAAACTACAGCTACCATCTGCTCTCACGTGTCCTCAAAGCTGCTGCCAAGTGCTCACCTCTGGCCTGGAGGAGCCCTGCACCCTCCGAGGCTCCGTACCGGCCATTCTGCCACTCAGGGACGCCCAAACCAAGCCTCCACCTTTCCCCAGAGTCAGCAGCGTCTCCTGACTGCCCTACAGCACTGCCTGGACACAATCTTACAGTTTAGTCCTTCCACTCACCTCCACATCCCACTGGGTGCCAAGTTCTACAGATCTGGCCTCTCCAAAGCTGCTCCCACCCACCCCACCCCTCTGTTTTGCAGGGCCCTGGGGACCCCCACACACTTCTCAGAGCTACTGCCCCTTTGGTCTCAGAGCCTCTGCTGCCAGATCTGGTGTCCTCCTCTGCTCAAAAGCTCTCGGTGGCTCCCCATCATCTAAAACTTAACTCCCACCTTCTCAGCCCGGCACGCAGAGACTTCCCCACAGGACCCTCTACTTCTGCAGCCTTCCTGCTCCTGCTCCTTGCAGCCACCCCCTGGCAAACAGCCACCTCGAGCTGCTCCACCAGCCACCACTACCTAGCCCTCCCCACTGCCAGGAAGTGTCTCTACCACCCTCCACCTCAGGAAGTGTCTCTACCACCCTCCTTTGTCTCTACCACCCTCCACCCCATAACCTCGTGTGGTGGGATTGTCCCAACCACACAGGCTGGAGGGTCAAATACAAGCTCCAACACTTACCTGCCGTGAGTCCTTGGACAAGAACTTTAGCCTCTCAGTTGGATTTGTCACACTGTCAAAAGATAATGAAACCTAACCGGATTGCAGTGAAAAATACATCAATCTCTGTAAGGCTCCCTTCATAGAGCCTGGCACCTGGTAGGGGCTCTGTTAATGGTGACTTCATACTATCAGCCACCTGTCTTCAAGGCCTAGCCCAACCCCCGCCTCCCTCCCCCATCAAGACTGCCTTTGTACTTGGCTTCTGCTTTCTAGCGGAGCTGTCACCTGTCCTTCCCCAGCCAGGCTGAAAAGCCCTCTGATCTTCGCATCCCTGAAGGATCCTGCCCAGCAGCATATACCCAGGAGGTCTTGAATTGCACCAGCTCAACTGACTCCAACTTTGCACATCCCAAAGCACCCTGCTCATTAGTGGGTCGCTCGTTCACTAGACAGAGATAACAGGAAGTCAGCCTCCACTGGCATGTCCCTGGTTACAGGATTCCAGACAGAGTCTCTCTTCGTCAACTCCCCACCTTGTCAAACAAGGATCAAAGTGCTCACCTCCCACCAACTGTCATTTTATTACAAAATAAAATGAATGATGGAGGTTACTGTTAAAGCAAACACACAGCACCTGCATACCCAGAAAAGCCCAGCCCAGTAAGCCAAGAGCCCTGGAAGGCTTTTGACAGCTCCAACCCTATGCAGGACATTGGGAAGGGAACAGTCCTTCCTCGAATTCTTCATTCTTGCCTCTCGCTCCACAGCTCCAAAACTTCCACGTCATGCATTAGGCCTAACAATAAAGGAATGTGTTCACACTTGAAAGACAAAGATGTATCACCACCTAGCAGAGTCAGAAAAAAAAAAATGTGTTAGATGCACTAAGACATGTGTTCACACAGCCAAACTAGTCAGTCAACAAATGGGTCCAAGAAGAGATTTCAAGAACCACCAGACTAACAGGGCTGGGATAATCTTATGACTCCCCATGGAGAAATGCTAAGGAGAACAACCCTGCTGAGATCCAGAAGACCTGGCACGCTTAGTTTTTCTAAGGATTTTTTTCTGCATGGTCCCATTAAGTGGCCTTACATTTACAAGGCACAAATTGTCATTTCTCCTCCCCAAATGGGAATATCTTTGTTCTTCTTTTTTTTTTTTTTTTTTTTGAGACAGAGTCTCACTTTGTTGCCCAGGCTGGAGTGAGTGCCGTGGCGTCAGCCTAGCTCACAGCAACCTCAAACTCCCCGGCTCAAGCAATCCTGCTGCCTCAGCCTCCCAAGTAGCTGGGACTACAGGCATGTGCCACCATGCCCGGCTAATTTTTTCTATGTATATTAGCTGGCCAATTAATTTCTTTCTATTTATAGTAGAGATGGGGTCTCGCTCTTGCTCAGGCTGGTCTCGAACTCCTGAGCTCAAACGATCCGCCCACCTCGCCTCCCAGAGAGCTAGGATTACAGGCTTGAGCCACCGCGCCCGGCCATCTTTGTTCTTCTAAGTGTAATTCATGCTCATTGTACAAAATCCAAGATTTCCTAACTCCTGCTCACTATGCCATCTCTCCATGTAAGAATAACTCTCCATAATTCTTAATGAGTCCTTTTTATGAATATGCCAAGATTCACTGCATCAATCCTCTACTCGTGGTAACTGAAACTATTTCTAATTTCTCTGTTATAAACACCCTCCACCGAACAACCTTCTGCATATCATTTGCATGCTGATTTTTCCTTAAGATAAAATCTTAGAAATGGAATTTCAAGGTCAAGAGTTACACAATTTTAAGCCTTTTGATGTCTGTATTGTCCAACTGTCCTTGAGAAAGACTATTAATTTACACTCCTACCAGCAATGGGAGTGCAATGTTTGAAAGAACCTATTTACCTCTACTTTTCTAATGAGGCTTTATCCATGTTTTAAATTTTTTGCCAAACTAAGATTCTGCCTCTGCCTCATTTGATTACTAATGAGATCAAGCATCTTTTCATGTACAGTAGACTGCATTCTACCTGTCTGACCAGTAATCTTTTTTCCCCCCTAGAAGCTATCTCCATCCTCTCTGGGCTACATATAACAGGAGCTACCATGTTCTTAGATGACTTCTCCTCTAGGGCCTGCAACCTAAGTTAGCTGTTCCAGAGTGGTCCACTGGCCCAGACAGGCCGATCAGAGTCATTTCCTAGGATTTTTCAAATCAGAATTAGAAATAGAAAAGCCTGGCTGGGCAGGGTGGCTCACATCTGTAATCCTAGCACTCTGGAAGGCCAAGGCAGGAGGATTGCTCGAGGTCAGGAGGCGGAAACCAGCCTGAACAACAGCGAGACCCCGTCTCTACTATAAATAGAAAGAAATTAATTGGCCAACTAATATATATAGAAAAAATTAGCCGGGCATGGTGGCGCATGCCTGTAGTCTCAGCTACTCGGGAGGCTGAGGCAGTAGGATTGCTTGAGCTCAGGAGTTTGAGGTTGCTGTGAGCTAGGCTGACGCCACGGCACTCACTCTACCCTGGGCAATAAAGTGAGACTCTGTCTCAAAAAAAAAAAAAAGGAAAAGCCTGCCTCTGTCCACTGATGGAAGTTGTAAGATGCTAAGTCAGGACATGTTTTCCACCATAGGAGGAAAGCGGTGAGAAACCATGAATCTGGGAGATGGAAAGATGCAGAAGAGAGAGATGAGTGTCATGAAAGTTCAAGCTCCAGTTTATAGGGGTTCCCAGGCAAGCTGGTCCTGATATTCGCACCCTTCCTTTGAAATGCAAGACACCCCAGTATCCTCCCAGGTGAGCTCTCACTTGTCTATACTACTTCAATTGAATTCCGTCACCTGCAACCAAGACTCCTACCTAATATATCTTACCTACTGGCTATTTCTTCTTGTGTGAATTACTTTCGTATGTCCTTTGCTCTTTTCTCTATTGGATATTTCCTCCTTCTGATTGAGTTTTGTAAGAGTATCTTCTATATTAAGGCTATTTTCCCAGCTTGTCACTTGACCTTTAGCTTTTGTTATGATCTCATTTGTCACAGAGAATTTCTTTGCACTGTCAAGTTGCACCCCAAATCTATAAGAAATCTTCACCTACATTTTCTTATAAAATGTTTACAGCTTCATTTTTTAAATCTAAACCTTCAATGCATCTATAATTTATCTTAGTTGGCATAAGGTAGGAATCTAACGTCATGTCTTTTCCAATAATTAGTTAGGGAACTAATTGCTAAACTAAAGTTGCTAACTTGCCTGTTGCTAACTAGCATCAGGCAAGTTAGCAACAAAGCTAGGACAGAACCTAAATCACCAGCCTCTACCTTTTGCTGCCTTTCAGCTGTAGAAAAATTAAGCAGAAGAGAGCAGGCAGTCCTCTCGGCATAACCCTAGACTGGGAAATCTGGGCATCACCCACCAAGGCAAGGTGGACATCCTGACCAAATGTTGCAGGAGAATGAGGAAGTGGGTGAGGATTTGCCAGGAGCCCACAAGAGTGGTTGGCAGTGCCCACTCCCCTCTCCAACCTCTTCCTCTGTCCGTGACAACAGTGTCCCCAACCCCAGCCTTGAAAAGTAGGTGATACCTATCAATCTCTGACTTCTTATGGGATGTCTTAATCACTCACGTCCAGATGGAAAATTCTTACGTTTTCTCAACAATATTTACTTATTGTTTTCCTTGGCCGGGCAGAGTGCTGTGTATTTTTAAACTTTCCAGAAAGACTGTTTATTAAGATAATATAATGTAGAACAATCAAACTGTTTATTTTTAACTTTTAATTTTGCTCTCTATAATCCACTAAAGAAAATACTAGAATCATGCATTTGCCTTTCTTGGATTGCAGGGATCAGTTAAATTATCAGTGGTGGGTTTGGTTTTGTTTGTTCTTCTGTTTGTTTCTATTACACATGTAACCCCTCTGGGCTCTAATTCTTTCCTTGGGGGTAAATTTCATTTTAATGTGTAATACCTGCTCTTCAAATTAACATCAAATTTTATTTTGAAGAATCCACCCACACATTCTCAAGATTTGAAGGGTAGCCGGGCGCAGTGGCTCAAGCCTGTAATCCTAGCACTCTGGGAGGCCGAAGCGGGCGGATTGCTCAAGGTCAGAAGTTCGAGACCAGCCTGAGCAAGAGTGAGACCCCTGTCTCTACTATAAATAGAAAGAAATTAATTGGCTAACTAACATATTAGCCAGGCATGGTGGTGCATGCCTGTAGTCCCAGCTACTCGGGAGGCTGAGGCAGCAGGATTGCTTGAGCCCAGGAGTTTGAGGTTGCTGTGAGCTAGGCTGATGCCACGGCACTCACTCTAGCCTGGGCAACAAAGCGAGACTCTATGTCAAAAAAAAAAAAAAAAAAAAAGATTTGAAGGGCAAAAAGAGCCCAAGAGATCACCTGGGCCAACCTGCACATTGATACAGCTCAGGAAAGCTTGGCTAAGAGAGGTGCCACACAAGGTGTTAGTGGCACTGTTCCCTTTTCCTTCAAACTTTTCACAGAGCCCTTGGCAGAACTCTCGATGGGAATTAAAACACCACACCACATAACAACAAGAAAAGATACCACATTACCCTGGAAATATAAAAAGTAGGTGACTTGATCCCATTTCTGGCAGGTTATTAAACCTTGAGCTTTGCCAGATGTTAGCATCACCACCATACCCAAACGCTAACAGATTCCGACCCTATGCTGATTGTGTCTGTTCCCTGACTGTGATAGGCAATGAAAGCATGGCCTGGGAATCTGAGGGCCAGGACGCTGGTCCTGTTTTTGTTTTTCTTAGAGACAGGGTCACTGTGTTGCCCAGGCTGGTAGTGCAGTGGCTATTCATAGGCATGATCATAGCTCAGTGCAACCTTGAACTCCAGGGCTCAAGAGACCCTCTCACCTCAGCCTCCCAAGGAGCTGGGACTACAAGGCGCGCATCAGCATGCCCGGCTCGGAGTTCTGGTTTTAGCTCTACAGTGCGCATCTCGGCTGTCTTCTAATATTAGAAGGGCCCCCTCAACAACGAGTACATTTATCTTGGATATCTCCAAAAAGCAGAACCAGGACCTAATGGGTTAACACTGCCCCAGATTTACTTGAACTTGACAGGCAGACTTGGGTTTACCTTTAGCACTGGGTGAGGCCCAGGGAGCTTCAGAGAAAGAGCCCTAGAGCCAGCCCTTAGGGAGTTTGCAATTTCAAGGGTGAGGCAAGAAGCCTCTCTAGTTTTTTTTTCCCCAATCCAGTGGTTCAAAATGGGATGAGCCACTTAGGAGAAGATATGAGTCCCCATCACTAAAAGGATTTGAGCAGAAGACAGAAGGCAACTACCAGGGAAGCTGCAGAGCAAAGTCCTATTTGAGGTGCCCGGTTACAGTTGTGTCTCTAAGATAATCTCAGAAGACGCTCAGAAAGCAACTAGCTGTGATGTTCTACAAAGCGGCAGTTCCCACACCTGGCTGATCCTCAGAATCTCCTGGGAAGCTTTTAAATACAGGCTCTGCCCATGAGCTTCTGATTTAGTGCATCGGGGCAGGGCTTATGTTACGGGTTTAACTGCATCCCCCCAAAAAAATACGCCGAAGTCCTCACCCCCAGCACCTCAGAGTATGGCTTTATTTGGAAATAGGATCTTTACAGAGGTGATCAAGTTAAAATAAGGTCATTAGGGTGGGCCCTGATCCAATATGACTGGTGTCTTTATAAAAAGGGGAAATCTGGACACAGAGACAGACACACACAGAGGAAAGACAGTGTGAAGGACACAGGGACAGCCATCTACAACCCAAGCACAGGTCCTTCCCTGCCACCTCCAGAGGGAGTAAGCCCTGCCTACACCTTGATTTCAGACTTCTGGCTTCCAGTACTGGGAGACAATACATTTCTGTTGTTCTAAGCTGTCTTTGATATGGTGGCCCTAGGAAACTCATACATCCTGGGCATCAGTATTCTCAGAGCTACAGAGCTACGCTGGAGGGAAATCCAGGCCAGGGCCCCATCCTACTCTGGAGACTATTTGTGCTCCGGCATGGCCACCCACATGGGCTTCCTTCAGCCCTCAGATCCCTCCTCTGAGGAAGGAAGGGGCTGGCTTCAATGTGGGGAGCTCCTTCCTGCACTCTGAGATGTCACTGAGTCCACAGCTATGTTCAGACTCATCATCCAATTAAGGGGTGGCCTTTCTCCGTTTAGTCACTGTGCTGCTTCGGGGCAGTCGTGAGCCACCAGAGTGTGCAAGATTACACATCTACACACGTTTCCAGGAAGAAAATGCCACTCTCTAGTCCAATGGTGACAAGCTTGTTGAAGACCCTGGGCTTTGGACTATGCCCTCATGCCAAGGCTATCTCAGAGGGAGACAGAGGAGGGAGAACGGGCCAGTGACTTGGGCATTGTACTCTTTCTATTGGTGCATTATATACTCAAAGTGGGAATCACTAAATCCTCGTCTAGGTAAATCCTATGCAAACCTTTAGTCAAAGGAGTTACCAATGGAAGAGCCACAGAATTCCACAAAGGAGACTACTGTACCAGATAAAAGACAGAAGCAAGAGACATTAGTAGAACCAACACTAGCACATACAGCACCTTTGAGAGGATTAGGAAAGACGCCTCTTCCTCAAGACACTATCTGACCCCTGTCCTGATACATTTGCAAACCTATTATCTCTATGGGAACAAAGCCTCTCTAGAGTTGTGCAATGTATAACCAAACACAAAAGCCCTTAAACATGGAAAATGGTGCAATGAGGAGGAAGGAGGTGATCTTGGAAAATCTTGGCAGTGTGATATTGGCAGTGTGATCTTGGAAAATCTCTTCATCTCTCTGGGTTTGCTTTCTTTCTTTCTCAAACTGGAATAATAACTACAACAAAAAAGCAACTCCCAGGTCTACCCCACAGGGCTGCGGTGATAATCAAAAGTGAAAAACACAGGACTGCCTTTTACAAAGCCGAAAGTGTGGGCTTGTTTTCGGAGCCTGTAGGCTCTGCCTGATTTACACATGCAAAACCCCAGGGCAATAAAAAAGTCATGGACAAGTAAACTCTTTGACTAAACTCCATCTTGATTTCCCTACTCTAAGCTTTGAATGCCATAGAAAAGATGACTGATAGCTCAGAGGTGAGGGATGTTAAATCCCAAAGGTCTCAAAAATGTCACGTCACACATATCATGCTCCTTTCTCATAAGAAAATCTATTTCGTACATCCCTAGGGTCACTTAACTCTATTTCAGAAAGTATTACTATTCTTGCCAAAGGGGAGGGGGGGTATTATTAGGCAGATACTCCCATAGGAAAAAAAAATTAAAAGTCTTTAAAATAAGTGCATAAAGATGAATATATAATGAGTACAATGTTCCTACACTGTTTATAATCCACTTAAAAACTGGAAAATCCAAATGACCCACTACAGGGGCTTGATAAAACCAGTTGAAGACAATCAAGTCACAGACCCCTTTAGAACCGGATAACCTCTAAGGGTCTGCTAGAAAATACCCAGCATTCCACTGAAACAACGTTCGGCTTCCAAAGTCTTTCACAATTTTTCCTGACACCCGTCTGCTTCATGGGAAACTTTAAACACAGATATGGAAAAGCACTACAACCTACTGTTGACGGGAAACAGCTGCAGAACAGCATGTCTGCGAGGATCCCATTTGTGTAAAATTATATCTAGATGTTCATATGTGCATGTATACACACAGATCTGGAAGAACATCCTCCTAAATACTGACAGCAATCACGCCTGAGTGGCGGGATTGGCGGCAGGGGCGCTCGGGAGGGGAGAGATTTTGAGCTCTTGACGCTTTGCGTCGTGGTTAGGACTTGCCTTCAGCGAGGAAGTAGGATCTGTGCAAATGTTTTAAAATATCAAAAATGAGATAGAATGACTCCTATCTATCTAACTGTGAGTCACAGCTGCACACTTGATTCATCTTTAAATGTCTCACATATGCTAGCACTGATGTTCCAAACGGCTGGCGAGGTTGCCGAGGACAGCGGCGGTGACGGAGCAGAAGGAATATCAGACGTGGGGACTGAGGTTGGAGCTGAGCCCAGGCTCTGGCACTAGCAGGGTGCTCTAGCATAAGGTATCTACCTCTCTGAGCCTCAGATTCTTCATCTGCAAGAATGGAGAATTGTTTTTAAAAAATCACAGAATTGGAAAGATCAAATAAAATGATAGTCACTAAGGGCTTTATACTTTTTAAATTATTGTTTTAAAGAAGATGCCCATTGCCCACCCTACCCCCCTCTCTCAGAGCCTAGCATGGTTCCAAGTACACAGTAAGTGCCAACTAAATACTGGATTTATGGCACTAGGGAAGAGGCAGAGGCCAATCTTGGGCTATTCCCATCAGAATTCTGCTTCCATCGAACCTTCACGATCTTACATTCTAGGCAGATATTTAGAGCATACAGGCCCACCCCAGGTGACAGAAATTACAAGCAGACACAGGTTCACTTCTCAGCGCCTGCCCAAGAAGAACTTGACTCTGAACAGGCCTCTCGAATCCTCTACCCCATCACGATCATTCCTGAAATGTTTTTAAGCTACCAAAAAAGACTAGTGAGAATACCAGGGATCATGCTATACGACAGCCACCCAATAGTCACCAAAGTGTAAACTAAGAAATATACCCAAAGACTAACCTTCACCTTGGTAACCATTGAACCATGCAAGGATATCCGGTTTTCCTTCCTTAATTTATATTTTGCTACAGGTTATAGAGAATTAAACTTTAATTTTTTAAAATCCCTCTAATTGGATACTACCGATGGGAACACATCTGGGGCAAATATCTGGGCCCGGTGCATTCCATCCCGAGCAATGGTTAGTGGTTTGGAGAATGAATGTGCGGCAGAATAACCAGTGGTTACTAATTATTATATATCACAGGGTTTGGCATCACCCATAAAGCCCCACCATGCTGGCCTCTTCCTCTTCAGAGAGGATTACAGAACTGACTGTTTAGAAATTTTTCCTCCAAGTTAACAGACGTTTTCCTTGTCTTAATTGGATCCAGCCTCCCTGCCCATGAGCAGAAAGGCAATTTTTCTTTAACGATCGCATCCTTCAGATGCCAGGTCATCGGCCATCCCTGGGTCTAGAGGGATTACTGCTTGGCTTCCTATTTTCTTTCCATTTGCTAAGCCTCATTCTAGTAGTGATGTGAAAAAGCATGTGAAGATTGTGTCCTAAGCTACCTTCGATTTGGCCATAAAAGGAATGAGTGTTATCAGCAAGAAACATCTCCTCCGACTCACACAGAGCTTCAGTATTGGGGAGAACTGTTTGCCCCGAATGTTTGGTCTAGCGCAAATATTTATTTCTTCCAAAACAACTAAAACAAACCACTTCCAAATTAGGGGGGAGGGGGAGTTTGCCAAACATTTTTCACAGTTAAGACAAACATTTGGAAAACATTTTCCAATTTGCCCTCTACCCTTAGTTAACCTTTCTTAACCATGTTGAATCATTTCCTAATTTATCATCTACTGTGACATCAAAGTCAATTTCTTGAGGATCTCACTTTCTCTGGAGTATTGCTTATCTGAACGCTTGGGATCAGAAGTGTTTTGGATTTAGGCTTTTTTCAGATTTTGGAATATTTGCATTATACTTACCAGTTGAGAATCCCAAATCTAAAAATCCAAAACCTGAAATGTTCCAATGATGATTTCCTTTGAGTGTCACGTAAGCATTCAAAAAGTTTCGGATCCTGGATTTCAGATTTTCGGATTAGGGACAGTCAACATGGATAGCATCATTCATTCTAGAAATGTTTTTGAATACCTACTATGTTCCAGGCACATACCCATCTGACATACACCCTCCCTGATCTGTGACTGCAGGCTTAGTGGCATCAACCCATGATAGCACCAGGCTTGAGAAAAGGTAGATGTTGAGACATCTTTTGCCATTCAAGTTGACAGCCCAGTTCTTTGTCTTCACTTCAGCCCCTATTCTTCCTAGAGCCTGGAGTTCCTTCTTTTGGGATGTTATCTGCACAACCCATCAAGTTTCCTGAGTGTACTGACAGATAACATTAAGACCAGGGAGAACACATTTCTGCATCAGCCATTTAAAGCTGTTTTTCCTGGGCCATTTCTTGACCTTTCTCCAGCCTGTTTCCATTTCAGAAGTGGTGCTAAGACTCATGCCAGGATGGAATTCCATTTTCAAATGAGGTTTCACAAGACTTTTATCAGATATGCAGACCAATTACACTGGCTGGGTTCTCTCCATCCTGTAGGTGGGTAATTCTACCCTCACCCCTCCTTCCCTTCCTGAAGTGGTTAAGTTCAGAGCTACACCTTCTCTGCAGCAGCAGATCAAAGGCATGACTTCCTGTTCCCTCATTATCAGGCGGTGACATCATGCTGCCTCCTTGCCAGTACCTCAAGTCTGACAGTGGAGCCCCAAGGCAGTCCACGGTTCTTAGAGACTGCCTTGCCTCACAGAGATCCTGGAAAAGTAAAGTTGCTAAATCAATGCAAAACATACACATACACACACACACACACACACACACACACACACACACACACGCACAAAGAGGTTGACACAGTTTCTAAATGCGAACACTCATAAGGTTACCACTGAAAAATGGAAAGGGGATAACCCTGAGAGAGCTTTTCAGGGGGAATGGGCCACTTCATACCCTCTCTTTGAAAGGGAGGGGGCATGCCCTGCAATCTGGCAGAGGAACCCTCCCCACCTCCCCTACTCCAGCCCCCTACATTTTTATTAAGCAAAGAAAGCTGCAGAGACCTGAGCATATACCTAAGGTGCCACTGTCAGGCAGAGGTACCCGAGGGCAAAGGTCTCCTAAGGAGTAGCAAGCAGCCAAGGGAGGGGGGCATGGGGCAGATGTGACCTGCACGTGGGAAGCCAGCGCCTGCAGGGACTGGCGAGCCCACTGCTCACCTCTTGGCTCTGCTGTTGATGATGTGGCCCGCACCTAAACTCCCGTCACTGTCCCCACCATCACCACCCATCTGGTTTAAAACCCTGTCCCTTAGGGGCAAATCCTTGGCCACTAGGCCTGCTAAAAGGAAGAAAATAACAAGAGGCTGACCTTGCTCGTTTGTGGTGTTGGTAGGAGGGGCACAGGCAGAGGGAGAATACAGGTAAGGAGGTTCCAGAAAGGAGCATAACCACGTATGTGTGTGTTTATGCACATACAGACATTTATGTGTGGTATGTTTACTACCCACCCTCTCCTCAATCGCAGATCCACGTGAGCTGATACACAGCTCTAATGGAAACACCCAATTCAAGGATTGACATCTATCAGTCATTCACAACCTAGTTGGTATTACATTACCCAACTGCACTTAAATCGGTACCTAGCGGAAATCAAGATCTGAGAGGGAAAGTATATTCCCTGCTTGCCCCTTTTTCTGGGGAATGTGACAGAGAACCTCTTTCTCTTCCACAATTACAACCTCGTGGACATTTACAGTTAAAAACTGTACCACCCTGAGAAATGAGTTTGTTTCTTTGGCTTACGTTATTACGGGGGGGGGGGGGGGATTTACTTTAGAATATGAAAGAACTTTGGAGGGTAGAGAACATCTACCTGCAATTGCTCCCCAAAAGTCCACAGCTCAAGTGACCCTGGACAACTGACTCCCTTTCTTTTATCTCGTTGTCCCCATCTGTTAAACCAGGGCTAAGCTCTCTTCTAGAAAGGAAGGACAGGGCAATAGACCGACTGAGAAGGCTCGGGGCAGACAAGGCATTGGTGGCCCTGTGGCCTCTGTCACTTCAGGACAGAGGAATGTACTTATCTGTTTATCTTAGCTTCTTTTGCTTTCTGCACAAGCTGCAAAAGTTGTCCTTTGGGGTCATTTCACCATTGCCTAGTTAAAATAGTATTGGTACTCCACAGATTACAAGTTCCTAAAGACACAGCAGGCCCTATCAAAACTGGTCTAATTTATTCCTGCCTTCTGTCAAGAGGATGTCACCAGGTGACTCTTTGGTACAACTTCAGATAGAGCCCCTTCCTCCAGACACCAGAGTACAAGCAACTAACTGTTTCATTGTTTCAAGTGCTAGGATTACAGATGTGAGCCACCACACCCAGCCCAATTGCATCTTTTAACCCATCTCTTGCTGCATTTATCCAAGGCTGACATCCCAAATGTCATCTCTGCACAGGGTCCTTCAACAACCACATGTCAGACAAACGAATAAATGAATTTTAACCTTGCAAGAATTTCAGAAGACGATTCAAGAATAGTTTCTTCAAATTGAGAAATAGAGGTGGGGGGAGGGTCCAGTCAGGAAGTAACTGCTTTTTCTTTAAAAAGTAGCATGATTTATACAAAATGGAATGCTTCCTCCAGTGTTTGAATAATTGTAAAGGAACAACTTTGTCTTTGCCCTCCCAAAATAAATCTTTTTAATATTTAAAATATTTTTAAATAAAATTTTCTACCAAAATATAACAGGATATATTTTAAAGTAGAAACCATCCCTATTATTTAAGATCATAATCCATTTTAATCTTTTAAAAATCACATCTTAAAACTCTTTGTCTTCATTATTCTATTTTAATGTGAGGTTTGGGGGCTGAGGGTAGTATGACTGAAGGCATTCCTAATTTTCTTCCCAATGTGTCAACTGTTGGTGGTCACTTTCTGTTTTGTTTTTTTTTTTTCAAGTTTCACCTCTGAGTTGTATGATCTATGGCAATGACACCTTTTTGTAACTGTAAGACTTTTTATTTCAAAAATAAAATTCAAAATTTCAAAAATGTCTGGATGTTATAATACTTTATCCTGAGCCACAAATAATAACTTTAAATACTGCCTGTAGTCCTGGATGGTTTTATAAAAACATTGAAAGTTCCCAGGTATGGGTTGCACAGCCCTTGGTAAAGGTGAATTTGGTTATATACTGAGCCTGTTCCTGAAATTCACTTGGGCATCTTGCAGTCTTCAGCCCAGACCCAAAGGGTATCATTTAGCAAGCCACTATGAGAGTTACAGCTTCTGAAGACATAATTTAAACAAAGATTAGTTTGGGCACTAGAAGAATCAAGCTCTTTGGAGGTTAGAATCTGACAAGCAGCAGCTAAGCTACTGAAAGATGAGAGTTGTGTGGGCATTTATCTGATGATTTTTTTTTAAAGGCAGCCAGATTAACTACAATCATCATTTGAAATCTTTCTTTAAGAAAGCGAGGCCTTCTGAAAACATTGCTTTTGGTTTCGCTCCCTTCAAGCTGTCAGCACTGAAAAGGAAACTCACAAAAAATAAAAGGCAGTTTCATTTAACGGCATTGTGTTGAACAGGCCAGCCTGCTTTTTACACACTGAGCTGCCTTCACCAGGATGAAAGCTGTTGCTCTTCTGTACGCTAAGATTGAAGGCAGAAGCTACAGGGTGGGGTAAGTATGCCTCCTCATAGCCTTAAGAGGGCTTCGAGCTTCAGAGACATTCCGATGTTCTCATTAACTTAATACACCGATGTTTCGGTTTTGTCATCAGAACCAGCGGTACAGAGGAAAGAGGTTGGGACTGGGGTGGGGGGTCACAGGCGTTCAGCCCTGCTGTGGAATGCTGAGTCTGTCCAGCGCAGGGCTAAATGCCGATTCACTCCTCCTCCTGCCCTTCCTAACCTCTTCCAGCTTCACCTTTCCCTAATCTTGATCATCAGGAAGGTCCAGGCCAACAAGTCCCAGAGCTATCTGAGAAAATGGTTCTTGCATATTCTGGTTTTCAGCAATTGTGACAAATGGCAAAGTTATTATGTTCCTGTAGTCAATTCCTGTATCAAGCTCAGGAAAATGTGATCCATACTCCTTCAGACGTCTTTATTGATCAAATATGGTCATTGCCCGCCTGAGAAGGAAAGGTGGGCTGTTACAAAATTTTGTCTCACCGCTACTCACTCAGAAGTAAGATAACAGATCTAGAATATGAGAAAAACACAAAAAACCTTTACTGCAACAGTAAAACCAAAAAGAAACACACAAAAAGCATTCTACAAACACTCTGTCTCACTATTATTTCAACACTAGCTCGCTTGCCAATTTTCTGAGATTCTGAAATGTAAATAGACAGAGTTATTCTGGGTCTCTTTTTCATTAAATGCTTAATCACTTAGCTCATTTCCATAAATTGGCATGAATTCAGTCTCCCTTCTTTCTTTTTTCCTTAACCACTTTTTAGGTGAGTAATCTAAAGTTCTTAAGAATAATTAAGTTGATGTTTTCTCACGAGACCAAGCCAAATAAACAGCCCACAAAGTACATTTCGGTGGTTTAAAATTTTGAACCCAGATCTCTATTTTTTCTTATTTCAAAACAATTGTCACAAGGGTGTGACTTGATTGCTATATTTTCTAATTACTAATAATAAATCATTTTTACTCTAATCCACTTACAGGTTTACTATTTTATTGCTACATTAACATTTGCAACTTTATATTTACCTTATTATATATACCTTATTATGGCATTTGAATGCACAATGAATTAGAAGCCATCTACATTTAAGATTGCACAATAGTAACAAAGGATAAGCCCCAGTATTACCCACCAACATGGCCAGCTACAAATTTCTTTAAAGCGTTTGCAAAGTGTGTCTGTCTTTCTTCAAGGTCTGTTTCTCTATTGTTTGGGACAAATGTGACTTTTGCTTGAAAGCCACATTTTAAATTGTTTACAATGTATTTTGTCAAGTGAAGTAAATTAAATTTCACATTCACCAATTATATTTCTCATCTGTAACCGTTCACAAAAATCTTTAAGTAAAAAGTGTTTTTAAATGTTTTAAACTCAGATTTTTTTCATGTGTTATAAATTTCACGTTAGATATTTCACTAAACTGATTGAAACTTCCATTTCAGAAAACCTGGATAAAATGGTTATTTGGAGAATTACTCAATTTAACAGAATGAATTCAAGTATATGAGAACTGAGAAGAGAAAAATAAATTGCTTTAATCTCTAAAAGCTTCCACACTCATTAGAATATATGAGCTCAAATCTTTAATAAAAGCCCAGCCAAAAGAAAGTGAAAGCACTTAATATCATGGATTTTTCTCTCAGCATAAGAGAGAAAGAGGGGGAGAAATGCAAATCTTAAAAGGAAGTTTCTATGTAAATGATTAGTATTTCTCACAGGCCCTCTCCATTTCAAAAGCATCATCAAGAGCTATTTCTCACCATGAGATGACTACCAAATCCTTGCAGCGAGACTGAAAAAGACTTTAAAAGGAAAAAAAGCAAAAAGCACATTCTTGAGCACTTTTAATCACTGTAATTCTGCCCCAATGGGAGTTGGTCACTCCACACAAGCTTCCAGCCTGCAGCTCTATTCCCTAAAGCTCTAAAAAAAAAAAAAAAAAAAAAAAAAAAAAAAAAAAAAACCATCCAATTTGTTAGCCTGACAAAATAAAAATATCAGAAAGTAAATTTATTTTGGTGAAAAAAACTGGGGAGAACAATTGGAGGAGGAGGAGTGGAACTGATATCACTTTACCCACTCTAAGCAAAACATTACAAAAGCAACCAAATGCTGAAGGAAGGAAAAAGCATCTCTCAGGCAAACGAATGTCTACAGCACCCACCAAATCTGGAGAGCAGATTCCCTGGGCAACAGGAGGAACCAGCGAAACTTGCAAGGCCTCCAGTACCATCATATCCAGTGATTTCTCAAGAAATAATTTCAGAATAGAGGGAGGGTGAAAACTTTCCCAGCCCCTGAGACCTGAGATGTACAACTGTGTCCCACCACTAGGTGGCTGGCTGCAAAGGCTGCAAAAGGGGGCTGTTTTCTCTTCTTCCCCTCCAGGAAAACTGCCTAGCCTAGAGGAGAGCCCACCAGCCCTCACCTTGATTCAGTTCACTAAAAATGTCAGGATAGGGGGAAAAAAATAATTCAGACCTTAGAACCTGAGATCACTGAGTAACAGTCTCTCCTAAAAATCTGTTCACACGGGAGCTGAGCAATGGGGGAGTTGCAAGGGGAGATGAACCTGTGTATTTTATACTCTGCTGGGGTTTTCAAAGCACCGGCTCTCTTCGGGGCTTTCAAAGCAAACCTTCTGGGTGGCTGCTTTAGAGTGACAAATAACCATGAAAGTAGGACATGAATGCCAGGTTGAGTTGCTAAAAGCCAGCCCAAGGTGGGCTGTGTATCACCTATCGGAGCAGTGTGTACAGAGCCACAAGGTGATGGAACAGGCTGGACAAACATGAATCATTTTATTGCTGGCCAGAAATTCTTCCTTCATTCATCAAAGTGGGTGAATGAAAATATTAAGTAGGTAAGGCATTTTCGCCAGCTGCTCACCGAATATCCTTCTAAAGTCAAGCCCTTACTTACTCTGCCTTCCACCCTGGGTATCAAATAAAGCCTCCTCCCATGAAAGGGAAAAAAACTCTTCCCCTTTTATAAAAGGGCTGCACACAAGAACTCAAATCTTGGCAAAAAAGATGTTACATAAATTCCAGGTATTTCTAAATATATATGTTTACACGCACACAACACAATCACTTTAGGAAGCATCTAAGTTTCTGGGCCCCTTTTTGTTTCTTTTTTTTTTTTTTTTTTCATCTCAAGGAAGAGTCAAAATACGCGTTTATAGGGTTTGACTTAGGATCCTACCCAATCCATTTAGACGATATTTCCTGCCAGCTAAATGCAGGAAATGTAATGATTTGCATCCAAAACACAGCTAAGCACCAGCACGCTTATCCTTCTTTTCTTAACGGAGCCAAAATAAAACCGTTTCAGTTATCACACTCCCAGGGAAGAAAAAAAAAAACCTGAAATCCTGAATTATTTTCCAGGTGACTTGATTATCTGATTGCTCTATGAAGAGTCTAATTCTTCAACATCTTACTTTGCCTTAAAAAGGCTTCCTTCCACACAACGGGATTTCCCTAAGAAGCATCCCAGCGGACGGTCTCCAGCAATAGCCTGTATCGACTCAGCCTGCGCAAAGACTTTGCTTCTGCTAATCCCCCTCCACCCCGCGCAACACGCACTCCAGTCCACACTCGCAGAGCCATCCCGGGCCGGCTGGGAAGGCTACTTTATTTGCATGTTTGCCCGTCTCTCCCTGAATGAATGCTTTTCCAACTGACCCCTCAACAGCTGCCGAGACGGCACGACCTGCAGCGTGAGAGCTGGAAACGAGGCGATATTTTAGCACCCTAGCGCCCGCGACCTTCCCCGCCCTCGTCCAGATTCTCCGAGCCCACGGGCAGGACCCTGAAGGGTTGGCGGGGCAGTTCTCCGAAGCGCCCGGCTCGCGACCCGCTCGCCGACGGCGGGCACAGCCCACACGCCGCCCGACACCGCACCCGGGCCCGCGGCGACCGCGCCGGGCACGCACCAGCCCTGCCGCTTACCTTCCCTGGCTTTCAGCAAGACCGTGTTGGCCACGATGTTTTCCAGCTCCATGGACGGTCGGCGCGCGGCGAGGGAGCCGGCCGGCGGGGCTGTCAGCGCCTGGGGCGCTGCCGCTGCTCGCGCTGCCGCCGCTCGCGCTGCCGCCGGAGCCGGGAGCGAGCAGCCCGCCGCGCTACCGCATGACTCCCGCCCCGAGCCCTCGGAGTTCTCCCCGCTGCACGGACGAGCCGCCGCCGCCGCTCCTTCCTCCCTCTGTGTCCCCCTCCCCCCTCCCTCAACAGGCTCCCCCCCACCCCCCACCCTCCGCGTGTCTCTGTCACTCCATTCTCCTCCCCTCCGGCTCCCTCGGATGCTTTAATGCCTCGGATGCTTCTGCCTCCCCTCCGTCCCTCCCGGGGGTGTGGTACTAGCAGGCTGGGCGGCCGCACTGCGCAGGCGCCGGCCCGGCCCCGCCCCCGGCCTCGGCGCTCGCGGCGCGGGGCCCGCTGGGATTTGCAGTCCGCCGGGCCGCGCCGCGCGGGGGCGGGGCTGGGCTGCTGGCGCGCGGCCGCCCGAGCGCCCGACCCGCCCGGGACGGCTCCGGGAGCGGAGGCGGGCACGGCCCGGCTGCCGGGCGAATCACAGGCGGGCACGGCCCGGCCCGGCCGGAGCGCCCGAGCCCGGGTGCCCCCTCCCCGCCCCGCCGAGGGTCCGGGAGGCGGAGTGCACAGGCCACGGCCCGGCGGGCGCCGGCGCGGGTCGGGGCGGGAGGACCGTGAGCTCGGTCGCGCGCCGCAGCCGCTCCCTCGGGGCCCGAGCCCCGGGCGGCGACGCGCGCCCAGCACGGGCCGCCGTCCCCCGCGCGCGCGTGCGCCAGGCCGCCGACAAAGGTGTACTTTGTCTCCTCGGAGGGCGCGAAGAGGTCTGCGAGGCGGCGGCCACCGGGCGCGGGCGGCCACCGGGCGTCGGCGGCCGCGCAACCCGAGCGCCCCCCGGCGGCCGCGGGGTGTGGGGCGCGGCGGCAGGTCCACGCGGACGGTGCCCCCAGCGCCCGGACGCGGGGTCCCCGCGTGGGAAGCGGCTCGCCCAGTCACTAAACTGCCTTCCAGCACGCCGGCCGGCACGCCGGCGATCCTCACTGCACCCAGACTCACTCAGGTCGAGCAATGAAAACGCAGACGGAGTCGCCCCAGTCTGCTGCGGGAGCGTTAATGAGTAACAGCCAGCCACCCGAGCCCGCGTGGAACTGCGTTTCCCTTTCGGTCTTATCCTATCTTGGGGCTCTCAGCTCTTCTGCTGTTAATGCTCCAGAGCTGTGCTCAGCCCCGCTTCCTTGCTTCCTCCGAAAGCCCCACTCCTGCGAAATAGCTCTCCTCGGTCACCCGAGGTCTAGACGGGTGTCCTACGGGCCGGGGGCGGGGCGGGCTGGCCCCAAGGAACAATGAGGCCTTTGCCGCCTCTGCATCCTGCTGGCCGGATATCCGTTCTGAAGCCGCCTCTGGGCCTTCTCTGTCCAAAAGGAGGAAACCTTATGTCCCCAGGGCTGCCAGGAAGTAGCAGGGAGGTGCTGAGAGAAACAGAACAATTTTATGCATTGGAGGATATAAAGAAATTAATAAACTTTCTAGGCCTTGGAAACTGGAATGATCACTGATTCTAACAGCCCAGGACTGCCTTCTTTCCTGGTGGAGTATACACACCACCAGCACTTCCTAGTGTCTGGATTTGGACCAGTGTGTCTCCCTGGGCCTCACTTATCTCCAAAGTAGGGGCAATAACAGTTCACCGGCAGAAGGCAAAGAGCTGCGCAGGTAACTCCTTAGGCACCTTCCACTCCAGGAAGTATTGTTCTAAACAACCCAGGCTTGGCCTTTGCTACATACCCACATGCCTAGAGCCCTAACTTGTGATGAAAAGGTCTCTCTCAGAGAGAAAGAGAGACTCCTAAAGCTGGCAGCATCTCAGAACCCACCAACTACAATGGTCACTGGCCCGCAGCCTAGGGCCTGATATAGCTCAAAGTTTGTTTATTTGGCTAACATTAAAAAATATAAACTAACAAAATTTGAATGCATTTACATGGCTTGTGCTTCATAACAACCTCAAGCTTTCATGAGTATATACATCACCTGTGGATCTTGTTCAAATGCAGGTTCTGTTATGATAGGTCTGGGATGGGTCCTGAGATTCTGCTATTTCTAACAAACGCCAGGGGTCTGTCAATCCTACTGGTCAGTAGACCACACTCTTGGGAAGCTCTACAGTTAACCATAATGCCAACGACTCTATTGTCTTATGTTCAGCCCCAGTCACCAGTCATTTTATCTGTCAGGTCTCTGTATACATTTACATTTGCAATCTTGGAAACCTCTGCCTGTCCCTCTCATTTTACAGATATAAAACAGACCCAGAATAAGTGAGTTTGCATGGTCACTTAGCAAGTGAGTGTTAGCCTGTCTAGTTTTTTCTCCACTACAGAGTGATGATGCATCCTGCCTACAAAATAAATCGTGGTACATTAGGTATTTGTGCCTCTGAGGAAATTCAGACATTCCAAAGCAAGAATGGAATGATACGGGCTAGCGGTTACTCAACACCAACTTTGGGCCAGGCCCTGTGCTAATAAGTCTTTTACATGGATCATCTCCTTGAACACAACATCCGGATGAGGTAGGGAACACAGGCCTATTTTATAGATAAAGTCACCAAGTTAAGAGAGGTTTTATAACTTGCCTTGGGTCACATAACTAATAAGTAGAATACCTGGTATTTGGAGCTAGCAGTCTGACTCAGAGGCTGTGCACTTCATTTCTGGCTAGCTCAAGCTGGACAGCGCAGTGGGTTGTAACTGTTCTGTTCGGCTGCCAGAGTGAATTTGTATTATAAGAAGGCAAAGCAGGCAGTTGACTAAATGATTGAGACTTAAAAAGTTTTTCTATTCCAGCCTGTAATTCCACCATTATAAATCATTCCTTTCAATTAACCACACTAACAACTCACAGTCCTCTTGAAAAATGGGTTTGCTTCAAGGAAGAGTAGTCTATTAAATATCAACAGCTAAGCCAGGGATCGTTGACAGCCAGCTGAGAGCAAGAGTGGAAATCCAAACAGAGGAGTGGGTGAGGATGAGCAGGATAGCAAAACACTAAAGACAAACGCTGACTTCCAGCTCCTTTCAGGATCAGCTCAGCCAAAAATGCAGAAGAAATTCGGAATCTTCTCACTCTTCTGTCAGTACCTGGACTGCCATGGTGAAAGCTGTGGGGTCAGAGTTCTTGTAAATAGAAATCTACTATTCTGGAAAGCCACAAACCTATCTTCCTTCTAAGATATGGATTTCTTTTGCCTGAATAATCAAATTGGATGTCAGGATGGTGTAGGAATTGGAGTTTCCATCCCATTCCTTGCCTCACAGCTTTCGAAATCCTCAGGAAGCAGCTGGCGGTAGAGCTTTCATTCCCTCATTTATTCTCTCTTCCTTCAAAGCGTATCCTTCTGTGCCAGGCACCGCAGGGAGTACAAGGCCATTTCCCAGGGAGTGCACCTCTAGGAAGGAAAGCAAACCGGAGGCAAACCATCTCCATACAAGGGAATAAGGGCCATTGTAGAGACATGCACAAAGGACTTTGCGAACAGAGAAGTGATTTCAGGAACCTAGGAGATTCCAAGAGAGGAAATATGAGGGTTGGAGGCCTGAGGTTTCCAGCTAACATTCCCTTTTCACTGAAAAAAATCCCTTCATCAACAGACCCTAGTGGTTAACAAATTTGACATTAAAATTTTGCCATGCTGTAGACCATGCCATTCTGTTGACTTAATATATATTTTTTTAAGTCAACTCACTTTAAAAATGTTTTATTCAGGCTGGGTGTAGTAGGTGACAGCACTTTGGGAGGCTGAGGTAGGATTGCTAGAAGCCAGGAGTTCGAGACCAACCTGGGCAACACAGTGAGCCGGCTGTCTCTACAAAAAAAAAAAATTAGGCATGATGGCACACACCTGTAGTCCCAGCTATTTGGGAGGCTCAGCTGGGAGGATCTCTTGAGCCCAGGAGTTTGAGGTTACAATGAGCCATGATCACTCCACCGCACTCCAGCCTGAGTGACATAGCAAGACCCTATCTCTAAAAAAGAAACCCTTTTTATTCATCCTGACCAATAATATTTGTGAAGTGTGAGGAGTGGTAGAGGTATCACACTTGAAAAAAACTGACCTTCAAACAACAAACACTTGGAGCTTTTGCAGCCTTTCGCTTCCAGATGCACCGGCTGAATCAACAACACCAACAAATCGGTTGGAAGGCTTCACTCTGGTATTCCCAGATGATTGTTACCTATAGACATCTAAACACCCAGCTTAGTAACAAGACTTTCCAGGATCATCCGTCTTGCATCAGTTCTCAACTATAATACGAGTTCAGAAAAGAGACTCTGCTGAAATGCACGTGCCTGCTGAGTGTTCCAGCCACACGTGGTCACCAAGCTCCCAGCACCACAGCAATTTACCTTGGTCTTCTTTAGGGAAAAGGAAAGTCCCCCTTGCCTGGTGCCATGTTCAGTTAGTCCCTTCAGTAGACTTACTAGGGCCCTGAATTGTTACGAAATTTAATGAGACAGCTCTTTCAGTTCACACACAGCGCCTTTCTCCAGTACAAGGCAGCTACTATCTAAAGACTTTGTTCCCTCTGTTGTATATAGAGGAAACTGAGCCTCAGAGAATTAGGTGCTGTTGCTCAAGGTCAACTGACAAGCGAGTAGCGAGGCTAGTTATTTAGGTAAGTGTCTGCTTTCCCTACTCAAAGGCCTGAAATGTCATTTTCATCTTTTGATTCTCTTCTCTGTAGAACCTAGTGTGTGCCTTACACCTAGTGAGCATTTGGCAATATTGGCTGACTTGGACCGTGTATGGCATGACTCAGCCCTACCTGGGCTTCTGGGGTGCTAGTTATACATACTAGTTAACTATTAAAATTCCCACATCCCTGCCAGGTCAGAGTTTAAAAGGGTAAATTAGGGGAATCTGGCCTCCCGGTGACAGAGGTCAACATGTATAGAGAGCCAAGGGCAATCTTTCTGTCCCTGGAACTTCCAGCTCTCTCTTCCCCTATCCTTAAATCTGGCTGTCTCCTACACTCAACCCAGTAGTTACACTGATCGCACAATTTTAAAGGAAACTAGACAGACCAATTTAAATTCAATTTTAGGCTGAGTAAAACACAAGATATTTGCCCCAAAAATGGCGCACAGAAAGATGGGTATTTTTTGTTTAGTTCAGTGCTGAATAATCAATAGATTTAGGTGGAGGAAAAAATGTTCAAATTGGCAAGGAAGTTACACAGTAAAAGTATAAAAATAAATTCCATACTTCCAGAGTGTAGGAATGAAAAAGAGCCTCTTCAGTAATTTTCTTTTTTTTTTTTTTTTTTTTTTTTGAGACAGAGTCTCACTTTATTGCCCAGGCTAGAGTGAGTGCCGTGGCGTCAGCCTAGCTCACAGCAACCTCAAACTCCTGGGCTCAAGCGATCCTGCTGCCTCAGCCTCCCGAGTAGCTGGGACTACAGGCATGCGCCACCATGCCCGGCTGATTTTTTCTCTATATATTAGTTGGCCAATTAATTTCTTTCTATTTATAGTAGAGATGGGGTCTCGCTCTTGCTCAGGCTGGTCTGGAACTCCTGAGCTCAAACGATCCGCCCACCTCGGCCTCCCAGAGAGCTAGGATTACAGGCGTGAGCCACCGCGCCCGGCCAGTAATTTTCTTAAAAGCTAATGAAGGCCGGGCGAGGTGGCTCAAGCCTGTAATCCTAGCACTCTGGGAGGCCGAGGTGGGCAGATTGCTTGAGGTCAGGAGTTCAAAACCAGCCTGAGCAAGAGCGAGACCCCGTCTCTACTATAAATAGAAAGAAATTAATTGGCCAACTAATATATAGAGAAAAAATTAGCC
>VSMD01075201.1:0-55463 GCA_008750895.1 Mirza zaza | reverse complement strand
TTATGTGAACATCTATTTTCGGGTTTCTTGGATATATTCCTCATTCCTAATATAATTTTCTCGGATCTGTTTGAATGCTTGGAATTGCTGGGTCACATGGTGACTCTCTGTTTAACTTTTCAAGGAACTGCCAAACTGTTTTTCACAATGCCTATACCGTTACATCCCCACTGGCAGGATGTGAGGGTTACAGTTTACGCATCCTTACCAATACCAGTCTGTCTTTTTCATTGTACCCATGTCACTGGGCGTAAGGCCGTATCTCATTGTGGTTTTGATTTGCATTACCCTGGTGGCTGATAATGTTGAGCATTTTCATGTCCGGGTTGGTCATTTGTCTCTCTCCTGTTTTGCCTGTTTTTCATATTGGGTTAGTTTTCTGTTGTTGAGTTTTAAGCACTCTTTACGTACTCTGGATACTAAGTCTTGATCAGGTATAGGATTTTAAAATTTTTCCCTCATCCTGAGTGCTGACTTTTTATGGCCTTGATAGTGTCCTTTGACATACAAAATTTTAAATTTTAATGAAGTCCAATTGAACCTGCTTTTTCGACGTTACTTTTTTAAGGTTCGTCATACTTGTGTCTTAGGTGAATACAATAGGGAAACAATGAATACTTAATGCAGTTAGGCTGATACCATCCTTCAGAATACAGGGTAGGTGAGGCAGGCAGGGAAGAGATTCTTGATGGCACAAAAGCGGGAAAACACTGATCTCAGCGGGCTCCCCTGGGACAGGGACGTACGTAGAGTAATGACATAAATGACAATAACGGTGACAGGGCCAGAGAGCAGTAGCTCTATGTGCTTTGTATTTGCCGTTCATCCCACGTCATCCTCCCACCTCTCTTCCGATGTAGGATGGTTTTGCTTCACGTCATAGAGATCAAAAAGTTGAGGGTCACCTGGGCTAGCGTCTCACAGCTTACCCTGTGTGTCCAGAGCCCCTTTTCCTGTCCTGTCCTGCGCTGCCCTTTGCATAACAGCAGTGGAGACGTGGGGGGGTCAACTCCGAGGGGGTGTGTTGGGGGACAGAGGGAAGGGGTGGCCACCCACCAGCATTGGGGGGACAGGATGGCCTGGCATTGTCCAGTGCCCCTGAGTGGGGGCGGAGGTGTTGTGTCCTTGAACTTGCGATCGTGCATCTTATCATTATGGGTTGTTTGTATAGACTCTGGTTCTTTATGGGGTGATGGGCATGGCCGTCCGGAAGGGTTGACACGTGCCTTGCCCAGAGCCCTTGGGGTTTGCGGGGCTGGTGGCTCGCTGTTGCTCCTCCCATGAGCGTGGTATTTGGGGGGGCCTCCCCCTCCTCCCCCTTCAGCAGAAGCCCCCCCCCCCCGGCTTCTCTGCTGTGTAGACCTCTGTGTGGGATTCAAAGAAATCCAGAGCCTCTACTTTCCCCCAAGGTGGCTCTTCTTACATTTATACACCTGGAAACCTCATTATTTTAAGCTCCTCATGAGATGTCTGTGCAAGACCAATTCTTCTTGGATTTTTTTTTTTCCACTTCACTACTTTTTTAAAAACATGCTTTAAAAAAGGCACAGCATTTTCCTCTGATAAATGGAATAGATGTGAAGTCTCCCAGTGCATTCCGGTGTCGGAGCAGGTTTGGGTGATAACTGTGACTAATCGTCACAGACAACTTGCTGTGCCCGACTGATTCAAGGCACACAGGTTCTCAAACCTGCCGGGCTGTGGGCTTGGTGAATCGGGGTTCCGTTCCTAATCCACGCCGGTCAGTTACAGAATGGGAGAAAAATATCGGAAGTTATTGATCTGGGATTTTCAGCCGTCTCCACCACCAAAGCAGGCTGACCGCATGCGTGAGCTGGCTGACTGTATACAGTGGTCCCAAAGGAAGGATTCTACTGAGATGAAGGAGGTGGTCTTCGAGAAGGAACACAGGTGTGAAGTCTGGCAGACCTGGGTTCGGATCCTGCCACCACCAACTTCCGTTCCCTTGGGAAGTTGTTTTGCCTCTCTGGGCTTCCTCATTCGTAGAAATTACACAGTATCCTCCCGGTGAGGTTAGAGATAATGTCTGCAAGGAGACGCGCAGAGCACCCGGCATACAGAAGGTATCCCGTACATGTCCCCTGTCGTTGTTAACATAAATCAGAGGCCATAGGCAGCCCCAGTCTTGCTCGTCAGCAGAAGGTCTGGAAGGGGACCGCTTACGTGGCTATAATTTGAATTCTTTTTTGCTTTGAATATGTGACATTGGTCGGATTGGCCCCACAGGCAGGAATTGACACATTACACGATGCGATAACTAGACTCCAAGGCTAGCGGGCGTGTTGTGGTGTTTCTCCCGTCCGGAACATGGCAGAGAACCAGGAGATGAACGAAAATGCCACTTAAGGAAAGAGCCCCCAATGCAGGTTGCACAAGGTCTTCGTGATCGAAAGCTCCCCCACGTCCCCACTGGGAGAGGTCCTCGAGCCCCCCGTCAGGACTGTGGCCTCACGGCACCCACCATCATTCCAGGAATACGCCAGACACAGGTCCCCTTCCCTGCCCCTCCTGTCACGATCCCATGCCACCTGCCCCAACGCCTGCTGACTTTCAGCCTTGAACAGCTCTCCGATGTGTTGACTTCCGTCCATTTCCATCCTAGCGGTTAGAGTCCAGACGACTAGGCCGTTCTGCCTGGACTGCTGTCATGGCCTGCTGAGGAGTCTGCCCACTTGTCATGCTTCCTGCGTGTCATCTGAGCAGGCCGAGTGATCTGTCGGAAATGCACGTCCAATTGACTCTGCACGCACACGCACACACTCACACACGCAGAGCTCAAACCTGTCGGTGGCTCTCGATCACTGTGGTTAACAGCTGGAGCCCTCAGTGTGGCCCGCAAGGCCAGTGCAGTCTGACCTCTGACCTCATTGCGTTGCCACATCACATCTACCTCCTCCTGCACGCTCGCTCCCCAGCTTGCTCTCGTGCTCACACCTGCCACAGGGCCTTTGCACGTGCCCCGCCCCCTCTGACCGCAGCAGGCTTCCCTTCCTCCTTGCTTTGCTAACTCCTGCTATTCCTTCAGGTCTCAGCTTGGCCATTATGTCCGCAGGAAATTTTCCCTCCCCTTTCTGTCTCGGCATGGCTGTCTGTCACAGGCCTCCCTAGCGCTGTGCGTGCCTCCCTTCTGGAACTTACCATAGTCGTTAGTCTGCGGGTGTTTGCATGGTGATTTGTTAAATGTCTGATTCCAACCCCCCCCCAACATTAGACTGTATACTTCTCGAAGGGGTTGAGACTGCCATTCTCTCGATTCAGTAAACATTTGTTAAGTTCTTTTGCACAGAAGGTTCTGGACTAGATGCTACGAGGGATATATAGACGAGAAGGCTATTTTAGCTCTTAAGGGGCTGCGTTCGTTATTTATAGCCATGTAACAAACTGCTCTAGGCTTGTCATTTTGAAACAACAGGCATTTGTCGTCTCATAGTTTCAGTGGATCAGGAATCCCAGCGTGGCCGGGCTGGGTGCTTCTGACTCAGGGTGTCTCGTACGGCCGGGGTCCGGCGTAGGCGGGGGCTACCGTCCCGCACCAGGGCTTGGCTGGAGGAGGGTCCACTTCCAAGCTCACCCACGCGGGGGCTGGCAGGCCCCAGTCCTCCCTGGCTGGACATGTCTGTTTTCTGCCACGTGGCCTCCCCTTAGGGCTACACGAGACACGACAGCTCCCTTCCCCCAGAGCAGAAGCTTCGAGAAAGGGAGACAGCAAGCAAGCATGGCCAAGACAGAGGCTGTAGTCCTTTTGTAACCTGATCTCAAGTGACATCCCATCACGGTGGCATCTTCTGTTGGTTGGGAGCCAGGCTCTAGGTCCAGTCCTCCCTCCCTCAAGGGTAGAGAGAATCGTAGAAGCGAGAGGGTAGCAGGAGGAAGGGGTCAACGGGGCCATCTCTGAGGCTGCCTACCATGGGGGTTTCAATCCCATAGGAGGCAGGATCCAGGAAGGAGGTGCACAGTCTACAAGGGCATTTGTCACAAGCGTCACAGCAAGGATATAAAGTATCTGGGCTGCTGGGAGAAGGGAGACTGTGCCTCTTGTCTGAGATTTTGGGCAATCTCTCTCTCGAAGGTGGTTGTGTTTGAGATGGGCCTGGCGCAGCGGCTGGATTTCAGCAAGTACAGGTGAAATGCCAAGAGAGACCCCGGTTTATTCCTCTTGGATACTAGATTCGAATGAATTTGGTTATCTGGTCCTAGCAGATCCGAAGCTAGAAGTCAGAGCGGGCGTGTGCGCTCTCTCTGGCAGACGCGGACAGCAGGTGCCAGTGGCAGCTAGAAAGTACGTAATGAGGGCAGTGAACGTAAAGGACAGATTTAGGACTTCAAAGTGCATGTTGGGTCTGGGACTATTCGTTAGAGAATCACACCCTAGAAGCCTCTAAGGGGGATTGACCTGTTATAGGCCAATGAGTGACCTTGCATAGTTTCCTACACACAATGTATTCTGTTTCGGAAGGCAGAGTGCGGAGTAGTTTTAGAACATTTTACTTTAAACAAGCCCAGTCACAGTATAAAATGTGGGATCCTTCAAGAAGGCGGAACCTCAGCCATCTGTCCAAATTGGATTCTCCGCACCAGAAAGACAAAAGGAAAGATACGGTAAATAAATATAACTTTTCCAAAATAAAAAAAAAAATGTGGTTTGTACTTTTGTCGCATCAATACGACACAAATTTATTTTCAGTTTAATTCGTAAAAGAGATGGGTGCTTTTCGGTTCCTGTTTTTTACTGATTGACAAGTAAGTGAAGCCTCAGGCTGCTGTCTGAGTCATATAAAGATTTGCAGTTCATCTCTTTACAGCAAGGTTTTTTTTTTATTTGCCTCTCAGAGAGAGAGAGTTCATATATAGGTGAGAGTGTATCTATTTCTGGAGGCAGATGGATTAAAGGACCCACAAGACAGTGGCCTGTTGGCTTTTTTGATGTTCAAAATGAGTATCTGTGGCTCACACCCTGTTAACACGGAATGTGCTTCTCCCGTCCTTCCAGCAGCGCCTGGGCCTGGAGGTTCTCAATTCTGATTGATCTCTGGTTCTGTTTTTTCCAAGAACATTTATCCATTTATTATGGAGTAATAGCAAGTGAAGGGGCATTGGTGTGAGATTTGAATCGTGGTCCTGCCTCTCACTGCTGGTGTGACCTTAGGTAGCTTCCTGCACCTCTCTGAGTCTTCACTGCTTCCCCTGTAAGGTTGGGATACCATTCCCCACCTTGCCAGATTTTTTGTCTGGAATCGAATATTATGTGGAAATCCCCTGCACTTCTAGGTTGCTTGACAAATGGGAGTTCCTTTAAAAGTGTTGTATAGAGGCCGAGGCGGGCGGATTGCTTGAGGTCAAGAGTTCGAAACCAGCCTGAGCAAGAGCGAGACCCCATCTCTACTATAAATAGAAAGAAATTAATTGGCCAACTAATATATGTAGAACAAATGAGCCGGGCATGGTGGTGCATGCCTGTAGTCCCAGCTACTCGGGAGGCTGAGGCAGGAGGATCACTTGAGCCCAGGAGTTTGAGGCTGCTGTGAGGTAGGCTGACGCCATGGCACTCTAGCCTGGGCAACAAAGCGAGATTCTGTCTCAAAAAAAAATAAAGTGTTGTATAAAAGTCAATAAATATTCTCCTAATCTCTCCCCCACCTGCACCCTAGGATGATGTCTCTTGAATCATTAATAGTGATCCTTTAAAAGCCTGTTCATATATTGTCTCCCCCATTAGACTCCCAACTTCACGAACCAGGCAAGTAGCATGCCTTGTTTTCTGTTACCATATATTTTATTTTATCTCCCTCATCCATTGTAATTCATGTATTTTGAGAAGTTTCCTTAAGTCATGTACACGTAGCAAAGTCTACATGTAATCATTACCTCCATACCACTTCTAAACATGTAACCTTGACATGCTCTACCTCTAGTCATTCCTTCGTGAAAATGTTGCACAATGTTACTGCCCGCTACTAGAGTTCTACCTTGTGCAAGTTGCCACCCTCAGATTAGTCAATACCGGTATCATGAGTTTTATAGTCCATTCTCATATTGATGTAGCAATACATTCACTGGTTTCTTTCCTTGCTGTTATTCCTTGCCGTTATTCAGTTTTTCTCTCTGAATATCATTTTCTTCTTCTTGAAGTACATCCTTTCTTTAGTTCTTTTAGTGATGGTCTAAGAGTGGTAAGCATTCTTTTGCTGGAGATACCTAATTTTTACCCTGGCTTTTGAGTGATAGTTTAGCTAGGTGAAGAATTTTTTTTGGTGGTTACTTTCCTGAACTCTTTGAAAGTTTTATTCTGCTACCGTCTGGTATTTGTGTCTGCTGTTTGGAATTCTGCCTCCAGTTGAATGTTTGCTCTGTGTTGGGTATGCCTTACTTCTGCCTGTGGAAGTATTGAAGGTTTTGTGTTGTCTCTGATGTTCTGAAGTTTAAAGACGATATGTCTATGCGTGTGTTAATTGTTATTTCTTCGGCTTAGCTTTATGTTGTTTTTGAATTTAAGGATTCGGGTCTGTGGCAGGTAGAATAATTTCCTCCCACCCCCAAAGATGTTCATCTCCTGATCCCCGGAACCTAAGAATATGTTAGGTTACATGGCAAGGGGGAATTAAGGTTTCAGATGGGATTAAGGTTGCTAATCATCTGAGCTTAAAATAAAGAGGTTATCCTAGATTATCTGGATGGGCTCAATCAATCAGTCTGGAGGGTCTTTTGATGCAGAAGAGGGAAGCACAATAGTCGGTGTCGGAGAGATACAAAGTAAGAAGGTGAGAGAGACTCACTCTGGCCATTACTGCTTGTGAAGCTGGAGGAAGGGCCCATGAACCAAGGAATGTGGGCGGCCTCCAGAAGCTGGAAAAGGCAGGAAAATGCATTTGTCCCTTAGCAGTCGTGCTGAAAAGTTGATTTCACCAAGTAAACCTGCATCAGACTTCCGACCTACAGAACTATAATGTAATAAATTTGCATTGTTTAAGCTTGTGGTAGCTTTTTAGGAAACGAATGCGTCTTTCATCAATTCTGTAAAATTCTCACCCTTTATCTCTTTAAATATTGCCTTTCCCCTCTTCTTTATCAACTCCTGAGAGAACTCCTGCAGCACCTATTTTAAATCTTCTTGGTCTTATCATTCTTGTCTTTAACCTCTCATTTATATTTTCAGTCTCTGGTTTTCTGTGCTAAATTTGCGGCAGTTGCTTCCTATCTTTCAGTTCACTTATTCTCCCTTTAGCTCCATCTAATCTGCTGTTCATCTCAGCAGATGTCCATGACATTGTTTTTCATTTTGAGAAGTTTCTTTTTCCCCTCAACTCTATTTTTCCCCGTACTCTCTTGTTCTTTCCTTATTGTTCAGATGTCTGATTTCCCCTCTGATTATTGTAAACATTCTTATGTTACAGTCTCTTCTAGATCATTCTTTTACTTGAAGTTATGTTATGCAATCCTCTCATTTGTTGAGTATGCCATCTTGTGTTTCCTCAAGTGTTTTGTAACTTTTGATTCAGCAATGGTTTATTTTTTTTTCTGTATAAGTCCCATGCAGTCTGGGTTGCAGTTTCTCTCCAGAGTACTTTTACAATTATTTATTTTATTACGTACCTCAAGGATATCACTAGCTCATGTCCAATTCCCGTGTCAATTTTTTTTAACTTGGTAACCCAGAACTTCAAATTCATATATAGGACAGGCTTGGGGTTTTAAGGGGTTTTTTTTTTTTTGGCCAGAGTCTCACTCTATTGCCCTGGCTAGAGTGCTGCGGCGTCAGCCTAGCTCACACCAACCTCAAACTCCTGGGCTCAAGCAATCCTCCTGCCTCAGCCTCCCGAGTAGCTGGGACTACAGGCATGCGTGTGCCACCATGCCTGGCTAATTTTTTGTATATATAGTTTTAGTTATCCAATTAATTGCTTTCTATTTTTAGTAGAGACGGGGTCTCGCTCTTGCTCAGGCTGGTCTCAAACTCCTTACCTTGAGCAATCCTCCCGCCTCGGCCTCCCTGCGTGCTAGGATTACAGGTGTGAGCCACCATGCCCGGCCAGGGTTTTAAAAGTTCTTGTGGGAGATTTTTTCCTATGCCAAAGATTTGAGCAGCTTGCTCTGACTGTGGTGTGGTGAACAGGTGTCAGAAGGACCAGAGGGGCTGTGCTCATTAACGGTAGAGCCATATTCCAACAGAGATTTACCATCCCTAAAGCCTGCACCCTGTCAGCCTGGCCACACTGCCGTGAGTCGTCACGAATGCCCAGGCACCCATGGGACATTGTGTAGTCAGGACGGACAGGGTCAGCTGAGGGAGTGTGATTGGAAGGAGTCAGGGTGTGTACAGGGCTGCAGGGGTCGGTTCAGGCAGAGCCCAGGCTTCTAGCTTCTGGGTGATACTTTGACCTCCGCACCCAGCATGTGTGCGACAGGAGCTCAGCTTCCGACCCTGGCTCCATCGTAAATTCCATAGCCTGGTGCAGCACAGACTGCTGCTCCTGTAGCCGGGCTGCTCTTACCTGGGGCGGAGGGGTAGAGCTTTAGATAAAAGGCCTGCTACCTTGAGAGGCACCTGGCCCGTGGGGAAGGCTGTGGGCCCCAGAGCACAACCTCCCGAGTCCAAGTCCAGCTCCCCCACGCACCTGCAAAGCACGCAAACTCACTGCACTTCGATGTCTTCATTAATAACACGGGACTTGAACAACATAACTCTCTTATAAGGCTAATAAGCAAGCTCATATTATGAAAGCAGCACTTACCAAACGACAACATGCATCGAATTCCCCGGGGTCTTGGGCAAATGCAGAGTCTCACTCTACAGGTCTGGGCTGGGGACTGAGTAGAATTAAACGGAGCCCGCTAGCGAAGGCTCATGCACCCCACCTGGGCTGTGCACGGGACTGGTTTTCCATACCTTACAAAGGGCTGAGCAAGGAAATGCCAGGAGAAGATTCGCAGAGATTTTCCAGGGGTCCAGCGACGCCCAGCCGGGCATCCAGGTCTGCAGCCGGGGACCACACCACCTCCCAATCAGCATACTTCTGCCTGCTCTGGGGCCGGTGCTGGCGAGCTTGGGTTTTGCTGAGCAGGTTTCTGTCCTTGGCGCTGGACGCGTGCTTGTACTCAGGGGAGGCCCCCTGCGCAGGCAGACTCTCGGGGGTCAGGGCTCTGGCCGACTGGCGGTCTGTAAGCCCCACCCCGGGCTTACAGTGTAGACGCTCAACGTCCCTGCACCCTCCTCTCCACCTACAGATCATGAAGGAGGTCCGGCGTGCGCTCTGCAACGCGGCCACGGATGACAGCAAGCTGCTGCTGCTCAGCGCTGTGGGCAGCGTGTTCTGCAGCGGCCTGGACTACTCCTACCTGATCGGCCGGTTGTCCAGCGACCGGCGGAAGGAGAGCACGCGGATCGCAGAAGCCATCAGGTGAGCTCCGCCCCTGGTCAGACCCTCTGGGGGCCCGCGCGGGCTTCCCAAACAAAGATACGGGCTGCTTGGTGAGCTAAATTTGAATTTGAGACAACACAGGGTTTTGTTTTTAGCATAAGTATGTCCCACACTAAGTATTTGGGACCTACTTCAATTAGAAAAAAAAAAATTGTCGGTCATTTATCTGAGATTCGAATTTTAATTGGGTGTGCTGCGTTTTTATCTCAAATCTCAGTTCTGCCAGAATTTAGGGATGTTTTGCTGTCTAGGTTAGGTCCCACTTTCATTCTTTTGATGAAAAAGGGATTTTCTGTGAAGGCCTGTGTCTGGTCGGCCCCTGTCTTAGCCACACGGCTGCCGCCCTCTGCCTGGTGGCTCGACGTCCAACCCTGCCTCTGGGGATAGCGAGTCAGACAGTCGCCGTCCCCGCAGGCAGGTGAGCTTCCCACAGGCAGAGAAGAGGGCAAGACGGCAGAAGGAGTTCTTCCTGATGCTTCCAAGGGAGCCCAGCTGCTGATGTATGAGCTAGCAGGGACACAGCGGGAAAGGGATGTCCCCAGACCCCTGGTTCCCAGCCCTGACAGCACAGGGAGGCCCGAGGGAGCGTTTGCAAGACCCCGATGTTTGGCAGCACCCCAGGGGATTGTGGGTAATTCAGGCTGGGGGCGGGGCCGGCGCATCTGTTGATTCGAAGTTCCCCCAGTGGTCCTCAGGTGCAGCCAGGGTGGAAGACGCCCCGCCCTGTGCCGGCCACGAGGTTTCGGCACCGCTGACTGGGAACACGGAGAGGAACAGAAGATCCTTCTTTCTGCAGGGGACAGAGGAAGAGGGCGAGGGAGGAGCCATGTGGCCCGAGGAGGGCCAGGAGCTGCCCGGGAGGGTGGGTGGAGCGTGGACGGTGTCGCCGTGGACAGCGGGGTGCCCATGGGGTCAGCAGGAGACCCCGGCCCGGCGCCTGTCGGCACCAGCATCCTTTCCAGCCAGCGCTCGTGGCTCTCCCGGCTTGGGGGTGCCCCCTCGGAGGCCACACGCAAGAGTCGGGGACTCGCGGTGGCAGCGGAGCATTCCGCAGAGAACATCGTGTGGATTTTCTGAGAAGCGCCCGCGGGGAAGGGCGCTGGTGCTGGAAGGAGCTTGGTCCGTGCCGCGAGTTCTGTGCCCGCTCCTGCACGCTTTCCAGGCGTACCGACACGTCTGTGGTCTGAAAGTCCCTTGTGAACGAACTTCTTTGAAAATCTAGCGGGGGGCCGAGACAACTCTTGGTCGCAGAACCGTCCCCGTCTCCGTATAACTGACTGATGTCGCTTGGAGTCGTCTGGGGTCGTGCTCTCGCCAGGGCCGCCCGCCAGGATCGGGGTGCCACGTGGCCCTGCCCCGTCTGAGGACCCCCTCCTCATCCTCGCCTAAGGAAAACCTGCACACCCGTGGCCGGGGCACTGTGTTCGCTCTGCAGGTGTTCGAAGAATGAACTCGCAGAGGTGGGGAGAGCTCAGGCGATGCGTTCAGCTGGAGCCGCTCTCCGGGACCTGTCCAGAAGAGAGACTGCCCTGCCCTGCACTCATCGTAGGGGACGTGGTGGCTTGCTCGGGCGTGGTATTCAGGACGGCAGCGTGGGCTAGTGGTGGCCCATGTGGTGCATGGAAGCTGCCTGAGCTCCAAGCCACCTCCGCAGCTGCTTGGGGGTGCAGCCTTCGGCGTGTCACTGGTCTCTCTGGCCTCACTAGCTCATCTGAAAAACGGAAACAATCAAAACGATTGTGGTCAATCGCTTTGGTCAATCAAAGCAAATTCTCAGCGGTGGGCTGCTAGGCCAAGGAGCAATCAGATACCCCAAGTGCAATGCTTGGGCTGCTCCTGCCGATTATGAGCGCTTAGAAAAAGCAAAAGGAATTATTGTCGTTGTCGTCACTTGCGCCCGTGAGTTCTGGCTAAGCTGAGTCTGAGCATGGAGCAGGCTCCTAGAGACCCCTGTGGCACCCACCAGAGTGGGCACGTGGTCCCTGCAGGCCCCGTACTGGCCGCCCCGGCTCTGAGCCTTGGCACGGGGAGGGCCGCCCCCCTTGGCTCTGATTAAAGACAGTGGCTAACTAAGTGGGTGGCAAAACACATGCCAGTTGCTGCAGGGGAAATCCAGGCATCCCTGCGAGCAAAGTTCTGTTTCTGAATCCGCCTTAGGCTAGAAGGATGGATCGCAGATCACTGTGAGAACCCAGCGGAAGCCGTGCCCGCCCTTCCCGGCGGAAGCATTACCCGCAAGAAAGCAGCCAGTTCCGAGTGCCCCTGTGTCGGGCCACCGTGGACCGCGTCTTCCTTTCATTCTCCTTCAGCCCCACATGTGGGGAGACGCCGTTGGCTTTGCCATTTCACAGAGGGAGAAAACGAGGCTCCCAACATCAGGCACCTTGTCCAAGATCTTACCGACTAGCTAGGGACAGAGTCGAGACTTGACCCGAGTCTTCCAGACTCTGAAGTTCCTGCTCCTCTGCCTCCCCGGGGCAGCCCAGCAGCGTGGCCGGGCAGAAGCCACAGGGCCCGGGTTGAGCAGAGGAGGCTGCGGGGGCCGGGGCAGCCCTGCGGCCGTGGATGCCGGGGCGGACGGGGACAGCCTCCCAAGCGCAGCCCGGCCGCTGCAGTCGGGATCAGATACCTAAGCCGCAGGGCCTGAAATGCAATATCCTGTTTGCTGTCTGGCTCCTTGCGATAGAGATCGGCTGCCTGAAGTGAGAGAAAAAGGATGGCGGGGGGAGGGGGGGTTTGCATCACATTTTTATATCAAGGAAATGAAATGAGAGGCGGATTGGAATGAAACAGGACAGGAGGGGCTTGGGTGGACAGTCAGAGCTCTGCAGTCTTGGTCTCCTTTGCCCTCCTGTGCCAGGGGGGATAGGGGGAGTCCCTGATCCCCTTGTGCAGAGCTCAGGTTGGAAACCACAGAGCCAAAGGCTCTGGGTTCCTGAATCAGGAAGGTTCCGGAAAGTCATGATGGCTGCGGTCCATTCTGCAGCCCATTCTTGGAAGGCTGTCGTGTGGCGGGCTGAGCCCAGGCAATGCAAGTACCAGAGAGGCCCACGGGAGGCCCACAGCAGAGAGAGGCATGGACCCTCTTTTACTGAATGTGTTCAACAAAGGCAGGACGGTGCACCCTCAGGATGCGACGGAGGGAATTCTGCGCCAGGTGGAAGGCGTGGCTCCCAGAGTCTTAAAGTCCCTCCCAGCTCTGAGATCCAAGACTCCAGAATTGTACGAAGGCACTCAAGAATGGGATGTTTGACAAAAGTCACCCACACCCTGGGGTTCCGTGGATCCTACAAAGAATCCTCGTGTCCCCTGCAGACTCTGATTCGCATTTGGTAAAGAGGACTTTCAACGGCCAGTGACCTGGGCAAAAACTCACTATGAGGTCGGGAAGTGAAGCCAGGAGGTAGGCCACCAGAAGACCAGGCGTCAGAGCGTCCTGGTGCGAGGACTCCCTGTTCAAAGCAGTGTCTTTTTGGGGTCTGCTGCAGTGGGGCCAGCAGTGACTGAGGTGACGCCACCTTCGCAGGCAAAGCCTCGCCTCCAGTCTGGGCCAAAGGGGTGTACTTTTATGATGACTTACGTAAGCATCATAAGATACTCCCTAGCTCAGAAGAATGTTAAGCAGCCTTCTCACTGTTGAATCTGATCCCAACACACCCCTGTGACACCCACATCTTTTGATAAAAGTTGCAGTGAGGAACAGTGTCAATTGAGAAGGGATAAACCAGCTTGACATTTGTATTAGTTAAGTATTAGCTGCTGTAACAAACAAACCCCAAATATGGCTCAATTGGGAAGAAATGTACTTGTTGCATATGTCAACCCGAGACAGACAGGACTGATCGGCCCGTGGCTGTCCTCCCAATGGTGACTTGGAAACCCAGACTCCTTCCATCTTGTGGCTCAGCCGTGTCTTCCAAGACTGCCGTGTTTGTCCACATGAGCAGGCTTGGAGGGCTGCACAGTGGGAGGTTTGCGTGCACCTGGGAGTGGTGCGTGTGGTTTCTACTCACATCCCATTTGGCCAGCGCTGTGACTTGTCCCCAGCCAGCTGCAGGGGAGGCTGGGAAATGTGGTTGACCAGTAGACTAAGACCCAGGGAAAACAGGGTGGTGAGGAGCTGGTTTGCCATTGCTGTGCCTCTGCCCTTGTTCTGGGAGACGGATGTATTTTTTCAACAGCTGTTTACTGAGCACTAATTCCAACACTGATGGAGGCCCAGCAGGGCCCCGGGTGGTGCCCCAGACCTGTGGGTGTCCTTAAGGAGCTAAAGGGGAAGCAGAATCCAAACACGAGCAAGCAAGCGAATAATTAGTGAGGGTAATTGCAGATTGTGATAACAGTGTTTTCTAACCACTCTCAGAGGTATGTGTGGTTCATGCACAGTGGGCAAGGGTGAGCGTGAAGTGACAGAAGCCTGGAGAAGTAAACCAAGGCAGACCAAGGTCAGCTCAAGGTCATGGGCCTTTGGATTTTATCCTTGCGAGTTCTTGGTAATTTCCAACCTTCCAGCTGAGAGTAGTGAAGGATGCAGCCTTTACTAGATAGCCGGATCTTTCCTCCTTGTCCAGATGAATATTAAAATTTTATAGATCTTATATAGCAACTAGGGAAGAGGCAAAAAGCATTCTAAAGGAAATAGAAGTCACCGCCTGATGGCTTTGCTCTCTAGGTAAAGATGCGTGCTGTAACCTCGCTCCATGCAGAAGGGCAGGGAGAGAAAATATCGCCCAAACCCATAGCCATGTGTTTAGAAGTCCCTACAAGGGAGTCCAGTGTCCTTCCTTAATTTTAGTCAAAGCCATCCTAGCACATAGCCCTTGTGGGCATTTCGGAACTGTCTTCGATGAGTCTGGCATCCCTGCAGGTAATCAGCATCAGACCTGCCTAGGATTGAAAGAAGTTTTAAATGTCATCAATCCCAACCTGTGCCCACTATCTGGAGCTTGTATTCCCTCTACAGCATCAACCAGAGTGGTCGCTGAGCTAAATTTGGATACCCGCAAGAACGAGGAATTCATACTTCCCGAAGCCGCCACCCCAACCCCCATCCCACCTTCCTTCTCTCTTTGGATTGAAATGTGGCTCCTTTTGGTTCTGTTTCTTTTTCTCGTTCTGCATTTTAACAGGTGGTTTTCCTTAGGACGTATACGATTTCATCAGTTTCTAAGGTGTCCGTATGACTTCCTGTCCCAGCCACGGCTTTTGGGGAGTGCTGGGAGGTGGTGGGTGGGTTCATCTCTGGGACACTGGGAACCCACTGGGACAGTCTGGGCAGACCAGGACGTGTGGCCACCCCGTCAATACACCTCTGAAAATTGGGCAGCTCTGTGGCTCAGCGTCCAGGTTAGTGAGGCCGTTGCCCGGCACCTGCTCACCTCTGGCCACGTGAGGGTGCTCCGTGGCGCCTGGGACAATCAGGGGTGTCCTGTGGGGCTCTTCAGGCCGTGGGCACCTTGCTCGAGAGGGTCTTGTCTTTCCCCCCCAGGGACTTTGTGAAGGCCTTCATCCAGTTTAAGAAGCCCATTGTGGTGGCCATCAACGGGCCGGCCCTGGGCCTGGGCGCCTCCATCCTGCCCCTCTGTGACATCGTGTGGGCCAGCGAGAAGGCCTGGTTCCAGACGCCCTACGCCACCATCCGCCTCACGCCCGCCGGCTGCTCCTCGTACACCTTCCCCCAGATCCTGGGCGTCGCGCTGGTAAGCGTCCCGCTCCCCAGGCTGATGCACGGATGTGTCCCTGTCCCCGTCCCGGGTCTCTGTCTCAGCTTCCTCAGCCTCCCCGGAGGCCGGGCTGCCCCGGAGCCTCCACGCTGGCAGTTGCCGGGCGGAGCAGCCGAGCCTAAGAAGACGAACATGACATGCATTCGTGTGCCAGGCGCTTGACTTCAAGCACGTCGCGTGATGTCTCGTGTCTTCCTCACAACAACCCGTTAAGGGTGTGCATTAGGGTAGGCTGGGCGCTGTAACACACCACCCGCAATCTCCACGGTCTACACGGCAAAAATCTCCTCCTCACTCTCCAGTGGTCCGGCGTAGGTGTAGGAGCTTTCCGCATGGACCGGGGACCCAGGTGTCTCCCATCCGGCAGGTCTGCCCCCCGCGTCCGGCTTGCGGGGGAGGAGGGCGAGCCTGGATTCGCTCAGAGGCCATTACAGGCCAGGCCCGCGAGGGGCACCGTCACTCCACTCTGTCGCATGGCCACGTGCTGTGAGCTTGCACATTACATACATGCACGTGAGCTTATACATGAGCTTATGCAGCGTACATGCCCTGACCTGATACATTTCTTTACTCTGATTGTCCTCTGGGTCATCATGACCCATCGGTGACAGCCAGAACCCCATGGTGGGGACGTGTGTGTGGACCTGGAGGCCCGAGAGTGCTTGTTGGCATTTCAACACGAGGAGCCAGCACCCAGGGCGGGGAGGGAGGAGGGGGGGGCAGGTGGAGGACAGGCAGGGACACGCTGTTGGCCACGTGGAGGAGGCAGGGAGGTAAGGAGCCCGTCACGTGGACGTGACTGTCACACTCCTAATGCTCAGTGTGAGGGTCACCTGTCTGCGTTTCGGCTGCTGTCTGTGCCCAGGACCCTGTCCGTGCAGCTCCTCCCGGACCGTGGATGACAGCTGCAAATTTCACAGCAAAAGGAAGCTCTCTGGGGAGTGGGTTGCGGAGGCGGCCGAGGTCGCGAGAGCCCGAGGAAGGCGGCTTTGTGCCCGTCACGACGGGGCAGAGCCTGTGCGCAGCCCTGCGCCACGGGGAGACATGCGCCTCTCTGCCCTGGTGTCAATGCTGTTCAGGGCCTTCAGTGGCCGACGATGGAAACAATGTAACTGGCTTAATTTTGTTTTAAAAAGAAATTTAAGGACCTTAGTGGTTCCCCTGTCCGGAAAGTCCAGAAGTTCCAGAAGTGGAACTTCTCTTGGAGAGACGGGGCCCGGAAACTGAAGCACCATCACTCCTCTCTCTGTCTCTCGCTCTCTCTCTCTGTCTTCCTTGTGTCCTCAGAGCAGGGACGCAGCCATGGGTGGGTGGCCCCTGGGCTCCCTAACGTTCACTTGCACCCAGAGAGGGAGAAAGCCTCCTCCCCCACGCCTGCAGCTGGGAACTCCACAGAAGGGCTCTATTAATTAGGGTAGAGCATCCCTTCTTCCCTAGACTCTTGTCACAGCTGGGTCACTGGCACCAAAATGTGCCCAGCCCTGGATGCCACTGCACGCGGCAAGCCCAGCACGGGCTAACAGACGTGGGCGCGCTCAGCCTCCCCCACCTTTGCTTTTCCAGGCCAACGAGATGCTGTTCTGCGGGCGGAAGCTCACCGCCCAGGAGGCGTGCAGCAGGGGGCTGGTGTCGCAGGTCTTCTGGCCCACCACGTTCAGCCAGGAGGTCATGCTTCGGGTCAAGGAGATGGCGTCCTGCAGCGCCGTGGTGAGTTCCCCGCCTCCCCTGTGCCTGTCCCTGTCCCTGTTATGGGCCCATTTTATAGATGAGGATAGCAAGGCTCAGAGGGACCGATTGACCTGCCAGAGGTCACGCAGGGAATAAGCAAGAGACCCTTTAGCACTTTAGCACACGCCTCTTCCCTGTAGGGACAGCCTGGCCCGGAGGGAGGCAGGGAGGTCGTTGCGTGGCCTCTACCTTCTCCAGGCCAGGGCGTTCCAGGAGAGATCCGGGCCCTGGGGTCCAGCCAAGTGCTGACCACACGAGAGCACAGACACCTATGGCTTTCAAAGAATAAGGAAGTGAAGGCAACTGAGGACAGAGGGTTGACCCGGCGGCCCGGAGTGACTGGCAGGAGAGAGCACGCCGTCCCCGGACGTCACGTCTCCTCTCCACCGAGCGCTCGGCACGTTTACACCAAAGATGCCTTGAAAATAGATATATATAAATCACATCTCCGCAGAGGCACCGGGTTTTAATTAAGTGTTGATTTTATCTCCTGACAGCCACTCTGAGCATGGCAGGGGATTCTCGGTGGAAAGGTGGGGAAGGGGCCAGTCCAGGCCCCAGACAGGGACTTTGGGGGAGGAAGGCCCAGGACTCGCGCTGTGCTTTGCTCATCTCCTGGTGGGATGCTCTTTCCATCTTCCTGGTGACCCCAGTGACTGGGGTGACCGATCTGTCCTGCTTTACTGGGGACTCTCCTGGTTTCAGTGCAGGCAATCCTGCATCCCGGCAAACCCCGTAGTACGGGGCAAAGGGGTGGCTGATCACCCTGGTCGGCTTCGCGGGGAGGCAGGTGGAAGCTCTAGGCAGAGCAGACGGCGAGAGTCCGAAGTCCTCAGGGAGCGCCATCTGCAGCACGTGGTCCGTTGGCACAGGGGACGCCAGGGTGGGGCGGCCGGAAGGAGGGTGGGAGACAGGCCTGGAGCTGCAGGGAGGGCTTTGGTGTCTCCGCTGGCAGTGGGGAGACACTTGGGGAGGCCAGCAGTGGAGAGCATACCCCAGGGGGGCAGGCTCTTAGGAGAGGAACTACCGCAAGGAGGTCTCTGCTGTCAACAGGTGGGAATTCAGGAGCTTGGAGGAGGGGGCGGTTTCCTAAGAAAGGAGCCTACCCCCCACAGATCAGTGCCCGGGGACTCGGGGAGCCCGTGCTCTGACGAGATGTCCCCAGGGAGACCTGGTAGCCCCCCTCCAGCCCTCCCCGCCTGCTGGAGCCAGGAGTGGGGGTCTGGCCTCTTTACGTCTCAGAGAGTTTTGAGAGAGGCTGAGGGAGGCCGGCAAAGGGCGAAGGAGGCTCAGAGGCCTCGGCTCTGGCCTCGCCTCCACCAGCGGGAACCAGCCAGACCTCAGTTTCCCTGCTACACTTGCCACCGAGTAGCCAGGCAGCCCTGGGCAGTGGCACCTTGTTGAGCTTCATCTACAACGTGGGGATGGAAATGCTGCCTCCTTGCAGCAAAAAGTACTTCTCATGGAACCTGTTGGTTAATGGGCATTGTAGTAGCCTTGTTGTTACTACTATTACTACTACAATTATTATCACTCATTACTGTGATTATTATTACTATTATTACTATGGTTCTTACTCATGACTGCAGTAATCATTACTATGATTGCCGTGATTATTAGTCACTATTATGATGATGATTATTTAGATTGCTGTGATCGTTACTTATGACTATAGTTTCTAGTACTATTATTGCTGCCATCCTTACTAATACTTGTCACTGCAGTGATGACCATACCTCATGGCCTACACACGCGCATTGGTGTTGGGCCAGGTCGGTGGGATCATTCATTTCACCGCGTCGGTCTGTGTTCCTAGTGGTCCTCGGGTTTGGTGTCATTGTTCCCGACAGATAATGAAAATGAGGTGTGAAGAGGTTAAAGCTAAACGTTTTCAGGACATCCGTAGAAAAGGACACTGTATTGTTGTCACCCCCGGGTAAAAGACAAGGCTCTCGTGGTCCGGGGTAACATGGGCCACGGACCGCCACCCCAGGGACCGAGGGCTAAACACGTTGACACATCCGGAGCCCTCCCTGGTGGTGCGGGCAAGGAGGGCAGGGAAGGCTGGGCTGAAGGGGGCAGCCTGCTCTGGCTTCGCACGGGTGGCCGGTGCCTCGTGGGCTCGGGGCCCAGCTAAGCAGGCTTGTACCTGTCCCCGCAGGTGTTGGAGGAGTCCAAATGCCTCGTTCGGAGCTTCTTGAAATCGGTGCTCGAGGACGTGAACGAGAAGGAATGCCTCATGCTCAAGCAGCTCTGGAGCTCCTCCAAGGGCCTGGACTCGCTCTTCAGCTACCTGCAGGACAAGATCTACGAAGTCTGAAGTCTGAAGGGCCCGGCTCGGCCGCCCCCATGCTCGAGGGCGCCTGACTCCCAGCTCCGCCCCGAGGTTCGGGGAATCGGAGCACGCGTCCGCCCCCGGCCAAGGAGTTGGTCACGGTGTCTCTTTAATGCCTAGGGTTGTGTCCATTTCCTCGTGTCGTTCGGTTCCTCCTCATTGGTTTGCTTTCGTGTAACAGATGGGAAACGCAGCACACTTGGCCTGCCCCGTGTCCCCGCCCCGCCTGGCCGGAGGGCTCTCCAGGGCTGTGTCTTCCCAGGGCTCTGCCAGGCGCCGCTGCCCACGCCCCACTTGCTGAAATGCACCGTCACGGTCCAGGAAGGGAAAGGCCACTTTCCCCCCCGTCCTTCCGACTCAGGCTGTGTCCACACAGTGCCTCTGGTTTGGAGACTTGGCTGTCACTGCTCTCTGGTTACGTTCAGATCGGGTGTCAGGGGACGGTCAGTCTTAGGCAAGTTCCAGGCCAATGAGCAGAAGGGTGGCGTCCACCCAGCTTCAGTCTCCGGCGCAAACCTGTGTGTGGCTATTAGGGCTTGGTCTTAAAACCCAATCGAGTGATTTACAAACCCAGATATTGTACATTTAGAAATGTTTTGTTAAATATATATTTTTAAAACGACGTAAGTGGAAAATTCTGATAATTTATGTGTATTATATGTAAAGCTAGTTTTGCAAAAACATGAACTACTAGGAAAATGTTCTTTCTTTAATCGGACTTATTTTATTTATTTATTTTTGTTTATATATTGTGATATCTGTTATTCGCACAGATAACTATTTTCATACTTGCCCTGGACCAAATCCCGTACCCGAGGTTCATGCTGTTTGGTGCATTCTAGCAATGAACCATATAGAGATAAAATTCAGGGAGATGGAGACGGATGGATTTCTGTGGATAAAAAGGAATAGCTCTACACCAAATCCTCAATGTGTAAAAACGGTTCTCAGCTGTTATAATCTAATACAAGTTGTCTAGGCTTATCCTTAGGAGAGATCATGGGAGGAGTTTTCTCTTCACTCTGCCACCTTTAAGGTGATAAATGGTCCTGAAACAGTCCCCAGTCCCTAACTGTGTGACATCAGGGATGGGTGGGGCACAGGCCCTACCTGGGGACAGCATAGTGTCTAGAGTAAGACTTTTCTTTGAGACAAATGACTGAACTTGGCTCTTGGAGTTCACTTCTTCCATGTGGTCGGTGATTTCCGGTGGTGGCCTTCCAGCGGGGTGGGGAAGGGTCCCCGCTCTGCTGAGCCATCTCTAGAAGGTCTGAATCTTTTTGCCACCAGAAGCCTGAATGACCCACCTTTTCTCTAGTTGTTTGCTCACGTAAGGGAGCGATGAGCAGGGAGGAGGTCTTCTGGCCTGGGTGCCCCTGGGCTGCAGCTGTGTTCACACGGTCAGCCTCAAGTCCCTGGATCAGTTCTGGACAGGGCAGGGTTTGGGGTGTGGCTTTGGTTGGTGAGGAGAAACGTTAGACTGTCACGATGGCGGATTTTCCCACTTCCAGCACAACCCCTGAGTATTCCCGGAGGCTCTTTGCTTTCCTTTTCTTCTCTATTCCTGTTAGGTGTCTGCATCCCTTGTCCCTTCCTCAGGGAGAGGGGAGTGAGGCAGCAGGAGGTGGGCACAGCCGGCGGGGGGTGGGGGTGGGCTGGGAGGAGGGATCATGGTTACAATTCTCCATCTCTCTCTCGGGTCCTTTATCTTCTTCTGCAGGTGACCAGGTGCACTGGGCACAGGGCAGGTGGAGGGAATCCGTGGCCCTGAGCTTTGAGTTTGAAAGAACAGGTTGAGTGTCTCCGCTAGAGCTAGAGATGTGACTGTCTAGTTTATCTGGACTCCTGGTCCTTAAGATGCCCTTGGTTCCTTCTGTGGAAAGTCTCTCTCCTGTAGAGTTCATGAGCATTGAGAAGAAGAGGAGACCGCTTCTATTCTCCTCCCATCTGCTCCAGGCTGTGCCATCCTGGCCATGGGGAGTTGGAAGGGACAGCCACCCTAGTGGAATCCAGCCAAGGAAGATGGACTTGAAGTCCTGTGTACCCTACCCCTTGTCCACGTAGGATCCTGTAGGGACCGCAGACCTGTGCTATGGGGAATTACTACAGGGAAACACCTGCTTTCACCCAAATGTGTGTTGTCACAGTTCCACCTGGGTCGTGTCTCCTCCTTTGAGCAAGCAAATACGTGCTTTCCGAAACGCTCGGACAGACACTGTTCTTGTGTGTCGTGGCAGATAGTCTACTGCTAAGTCTTCTGTAGAGAGAGCCCCTTGTTTCAACTGTCCAGCATCTGGTCAGGAGCAGTCATATTCAGCATCTACGGGAGTACCAGAATTCTAGTTGGAGATGGAAGGGGATGTTTAGAAATTCCTTTTGATCAGCGTTCACCTTTGTTCCCTGCTGAGAGAACCAGGAATATCTTAGCTTTGGATATATTATCAAATCTAAACCTGCAACCATGTCGATGATCTCTGATGACTGAGGGAGGAATGCAAAACCATCCCTAAGGTGGGATTCATGCCACTGATTCGTAAGTTCTGGGTATAACAGGGGGCATTTAAAAAGACAGTCCATATTTTGGTTTCTGCATACAGGCCACTCGATAAGCGTATTACACCCATCGGGCCAAAGCAGGTGCTGTCTGTTTGCTACAGGGTAGACGGAACCACTGACTTTTTCACTTTCTGGGTAGTTGTTGTGACAAAGTCTAGGTGGAATCCAGGTAATTTACCGCCAGTCCATCCAGGATGGAAAACACTAGACCTGTGGTTGTGTCCTGGTTTGCCCCATGGCTTTCTCGAGATAAGGCTCAGACTTTCAGTTTCCATCTTCCATATCGGTGCCTTTCTCTTCTCTCTCTCTCCACCCTCCTTCGTTCCCACCCCATATAACATTCCCCAGAGCCTGGGAAGGTCTTTGAGGAGTTGTGGCTGGTCTTGGCAGCCCCATCCCAGAATTACCTTTAGGTCTGGAAGAATAGCTGTGGGTGGGAAGTTGAGGGCACCTCTTCATTCAGGGACCCTTCTAGCAAGCCTCTCCTCCTCATCCTCTTGGCCATGCATGAGAACTCCCCTTCTCTTTCTGCCTCAGCTCCTGAGGGTGGTTCATTCCCAGAATCTTGTAGTAGAACCATCAAGAGTTAACAGCTCCATTCCAAGAGGACCTTTTGCAGAACTTTTGTTAAGGTGGTCAGACCTCCTCAACATTTGGAAGCCACACCCTAATACTGATGCACTCACTTGTCCCTTCCGGCATAGAAATAATAATGTCTGTGGGTAAAAACCGTCAAAATCACTCGTTAAGATGAAATTGGATAACTGTGAGAAAGTAGTTGAGAATTGATTTAAACTGTTATCCTTGTTTGGTATAAATTAAACTAGGAAATGTTCTCTCTGAAGCATGAAACTATGTTTTTAACCCCTGTATGAAGTTTAGTAAGAAGATGGAGAAATAATAATCACCATAGACTTTGAACAATGCAACTGTATCTCTGAATATCCACATTTAAAAATAGCCTTGACTGAATGCTGAATTGCATTTCCCATTATTAATTGTTGGTTTAAAAGATTTTGTAAACTTTTTTTAATTTGGAATTGAGTCACATCCATGCAATTTTCCAATCTGGTTTCTGTGGAAATTTTTTTAACAAAGAGAAACAAATCGAAACGTCTTCAGATCTTCTTAAGTGAATATTTAAAACTCAGAATTGCTTCTCTTTTGTGTTTCTGTATTCAGATACTTAGATCTGGTGTATATATTAGTCTAGACACTCTCACTAATATACACAGTATTTAAGACTCTAAATGAGATTTCTTAAGTATTTTGTTTTATTCTCTGTAAATGGTTTTGTATAATCTTTAAAAATCTACACCTTTGCCTTTGTAGATGTTTAAGGGAAACCATTTGGGATTGTCTTGCATGTATATTTTTGTTGTAGATAAGTGTTGCTTAGTTATTTCTGCAAATTTTGGTTGAAATGCTTACAGACTTTAATACAGTATATATTTTCAAAATATAAACTTTTATATTTCTGTGATAAGTTAGGATATGCGTTTTAGGCAATCTTTTCCATTAATATCACTTGTTCTTTCAAAAAATAGCATACTAGTTTGGTGCCAACTTTTTTTTTTTTTCCTCCATTAGACTCTAATGCTCTTATATCGTCAGAGAGCAGGTTAATTTTCTTTTCCTTGAAGTCATTGAGTTTGAAGTATAATTTGGAAATGTATCGAATTTGTGAATAAGCCTTACCATTAGGATCGGTAAATTTTCCAACCTTTGCAACTACATGCGTAGTTTAAGATCTCCCCGTAAATTCTCACTGTGTGGCAGTTGATGGAGTTTGTGAACAGAGCCTTAAGCTTGTTGCAAAAAAAAAAAAAAGGGTAATACGGGTTGTTTCCTCCATGCAACGTAAGCCATGCTGATGGGCGCAATGCTGTCTGTGATTCATGGCTAATCTGAAGAGTTTGGTTGAGTTGATGGCGGCAGGGACCAGATAGACACCTCAGTGATTGTCTTTGGCCATAGGAATGGACCAAGGACAGGTTTTCTGGAGCCACCTTCGTACTATTCACATGGTTTAGACACAGTCATAGGGAAGGCTGCTGGTCCATCATTTGTTCCGAACAAACGGCATTTCCCACTCCTGACCCCATTCCTGGCTCCGGCCCCGGGTTCCTTGTAGATAACTTGGAAATGTCCAGTCTGGCTGGGGTCAGCTCTCCTTCAGAGATGCCAGCAAAGTTTACATACGAGTCCTACTGTGTAGACAATCTGAAGTCAAATTTTGGTTACACAATCAGCATTCCCATGTGTCCTCAGTGTCTTATCGATGAACTGTGTGTGTGTCAAGCCATACGAACCTGGAGTTAGCAGGGCAAAAGCAAGCTAGATGCAGAACGTACGTGTCAGCTGAGTCAATCTACCCAGGGCTGTTTGCAAAGCACATAAGTCACGGAGCTTATCTGCCATGGGTCCGCTGTGTCTGGGATCTGATACAGCCACCCAGAATTTAGACTTAAATTTTATGCATGATGATTCCTTTTAGTTGTTCACACTGCAAGTAGTCCAGGGCTATTGCAAGGCTAAAGTCAAGGTATTTGGTCCATCCCTAGAAAGTGTTGATAAAGTCAACTCATCAGCCATGAGCATGGAGACCTACTTCCGATGTTTGCAATGTGCATGGCAGCCAGAGAAACCGATACCCAGTTTTGAGGGTCAGCTCTGGTACCCCTGTGGCTTGACCTTGCCTCATCGAGCCAGCATGGGGCCCGCTGCTGGAGCTCATTAATTCGACCCTGGGAAGTTTGGAGGGTGTAGAGTTTTCCATCTAGTATTTAATTTGTCCCTGTGCCATTAGTCCCAGCTTGAAGTCATTTGCCAATGTCTACGTTGACAGGATTGTGACAATATTGCCTTTCATAAAACCAAGGACCAAAGAATTCCATTATTCCAACAAAGCACGAGTTTCATAGACCGTGGGTACGTCCGGACAGAGACATGCGTACGCTTGGCGGTGCAGAGAAGCTGCTCCCTTCCAGCAAGCTCATGTTCCCCCTGGCTGGCCATGCAGAGGGATTAGTTGTCACATTGAGAAGGCTCTGAAAGACGAGTTTCTAATACTGAAACTCACGATCTCAGGTGGATGTGTCTGCTGTGTAGTCCCAAGGCTTTATCCATGTCGTGAAAAAGGGGAGGTCTGGCATTCTTCCGGGTTGTCTGGCCAGTGTAGACGCTTCCATCTGAATGTGAAACCTTCTGCGTGTATTTTTCAGATGCGTCTACACTGATCCTGCAATTGCCAAATTTCTGCCTCCTTTTGTTCTGCATTGACCCATTTCCAATTCCTGTTTGGTATGGGAAGCGTTTTCTTCAGTTCTCATACAAGGTGGTGCTCCATTGTCCTTCATGATGGAATCATCGATCCATTGACCAGTTGAGAAGTGACTGATGGCGAGGAAGTGGTGTTCTACTGGTAAGGCTTATTACCAAACCTCTGATAATGAAGCAGGCTACCAAAAAAAAAACGTATCCAGCCCACCCTAGGAGTGTTTGGATTTGATCATGGATGTAGCACACACACCAAAATCCACCGAGACCTTTGCAAAATTAGGCTACTCGTTTTATTTTGCCAGATTATCATGGGAGAGTCTTTAACTAGTTCTGAATATTTGTAAGTATTGAGTACTTCATAGGATTATAAAGCAGGTACAGCTGACCCTTTCTCACCACGCTGTAAATATTTCCCGAGACTGGGTGCAGTACTGAGGGGTAATAATCTGATTTATCAAATGCTGACTGTCTAGAGCAAATTGTACACTCTCTTTGTGAATGGTCCTGTAACATGTATGAACACATTTCTGGGTGCCTTAGAAGTTGTATTTTTCATGTGTGCTAATATGCAGTATTTATACATTGTGAGAAGCTGCTTTGAATAAAAAGGTTGAAACTTCGTCTCCACTTGCTCGCGTTCCTCCTTTCGCAGGCTGCGCGCAAAGTTCACGGGTACATGCTGTTGTCTTCTGCACAGAGAAGTTTCTGGGGCCTCCTGGGGGTTAAGACATCTGGTATTTCCAGGTTGTATCTGGGTTCCCGGGGGAGCATAGGCACCTGACACCCCCACCCTGATCTGGCAGTCACTGGGTCAGGTGACGGCTCGATGCCCGAGGATCCTGGAACTGGAGGTGACGGGAATAATTTTTCAGGGCATTGGTACCAGCATTTAATCCCTTCCCTGATCGCAAAGAGTGTTTCCTTGCACCAGCAGCTCCCTCCTCAGTTGCTAAACCTCCGAGGAGCGTGATCTTGTATAATCCCAGCCGCCTCGAGTGGGGTATGATGGTAGTTGTCGCTATGGACTTTTGCAAAGTCCTTATGCATCCGTGCTCTCGTTGCATCAACATGGCTCTTAGGAGAGGCAGCCTGATGAGGACCCCACAGAGACCCTGTAAGAGCTGAGGAAAAGAGTCAGGGGGCTGTGCTATATGAGGGATTATGGGAAAGTGATTTGCATAAGCACAAGACTATCAATCCTTTCCTCCATCCAACCTGTCCATCATCCAACCATCCATCCATCCATCATCCTTCCATCCGTCTGTCCATTTGTCCATTCTTCCATCCATCCAACAACCCTTAATGAAGGAGCCTGGAGTCTAGTAACGTGAGAAAGGTGGGTAAGGAGGAGAGAGACCCCGGGTGGATTTTGAAGGCAGACTGAGATTGCAGGGAATGGATTGTGGAGTTGGAGGGGGACGGGGGGCCAAGGGGGAGCCTGGGACTTGGGGCCTCAGCAGCCAGAAAGCTGGAATTGCCCCTAGGCGAGGCAGGGACACCCCTGGGATTTGGGGGAGCGGGTCTGGGGAAGGGTGCCAGGACCCCAGCTGAGACCTGGCATTGCAGGCGCCAGGTGTTTGGCTTTGCTCAGCCTATGGGGGTGACAACTGTGCCTGCCTCCAGGGGCTTTTTGAATATTAAAGGAGATTGACAACACACACAGGTTTAGATGAGTCTGTGCGTAGATATATATGGGAAATTTCTTACATGCAAAGTTATTTTGGTACATAAATGACATTGGTGTATAAAATTAGATTATAATATATAGAAGTTGGAATATAGTCATTTTTAATGATTAAATGAGATTTGCATGAGATTTATATATATAAATGAGCATATATAGTATTTAGAACAGTTGCTAACATATAGTCACTGTTTAATGATTAAGTGAGATTTTCATATATATGTGTCTATGCAAGGTCTTATGTATAAGATTCATATAAATTAGATTATATATGTCATTATATATAATTTTTAGTACAGTTAGCACATAGTCACTCTAATGATTTAATGTGATTTACATATGTGTGTGTATATGTGAAGTTTTATATATGTGAGATTTACAGAAATATGAAATATATATTTAAATGACATTATATACATATCTACATGAGATTTTATCCATATATAAAATGTTTAGAACAGTTGTTGGCACAGCCACTCTGTAGTGATTAAATGAGCTTTACATATCTGCATGCAATTATGTATGTATTAGATTTATTTAAAAATATGATAGGTACAAACGTATGTACATACACAAGCCACACGCATGCATATAACTTTATATATGTATTATGTATGTATTTACATATATGCATGCAATTATGTGTGTATTAGATTTATTTAAAAATATGATGTACAATAATATGTACAAACGTATGTACATACACAAGCCACACGCATGCATATAACTTTAGGATAGTTGTTGGCACGGTGTTGCTACTAAATCAGGAGTAGCCGTATCAGTACTTACGCTGGTGAATGCCACAGGCAGGGCTGGGCCACACCCGTCAGGGTGCTTTGGTGTGAGCCAGGGGTCCTCAAACTTTTTAAACAGGCGGCCAGTTCACTGTCTCTCAGATTGCTGGAGGGCCTTGAGAGAGTGCGGCGCACATTTCCACGCATGCGCACTGTGGGCCCAGGACGAGTCGGCTGCTAAGCAGGACAGGCAGCCGCGGCAAAAACACCCGGCGGGTGGATAAATGTGCTCGGCGGGCCTCACGTGGTGACGGGCCGTAGTTTGGGGACGCCTGGTGTGAGCACACGCAGTTCTGGGCACCCCTGAAGCAGGGCCCAGGACAAAGCTGGGCAATGCTGGCCAAGCCCGCCTGCTCTCCCAGGGAAGGACTGCAAGCGGGGTCTCAGCTGGCAGCCAAGTGGAGCAGCGTCCCCCAGAGAAACTCCCGGATGAGGGGCCGTGGCACCCCGTCTCTCCTCCTCTGCGGGGCCCCTGGGTCCCCATCTGTGCGTGGGGCTCCCGCGGCCTCTCCCAGGGCTGCTGAGAAGACCGAGCGTGTGTGCGGCCTGCGCACTCTCCCCCTAGAGGTTCTGCAGAGCAGCCGCCTCCCAAGCTCTTGGATCCCAAGGTTTCTAGTGGAGTTTGTACCTCTCCACCATCCCAACCCCTTTTCTGGAAACAGAGGTGGGCACATGGGACCAGAAAGGGCCCCGGAGCATCTCTAGGCTGGGCGCGGAGCCCGGTTCTGCAGTCAGCATCCGGGTCAGATGACCTGACCAGGACATCAGGCGGGAGAGGCCGGCCAAGAACCGGAACTGGGACCCAGCACAGAGTGGACCGTCGGGACAAGAGCCACCATGGAGAGGCTCAGGATGGGAGGTCAGAGGGGAATCATGGGATTTGTGCAGGGCAGCTGCTGTCCTGCCTGACGATGGGGAGGGGACCGTCCAGGGTACCAGGTGAGTAGGAGGCACCAGCGTGTGCATGGACCCGTGATAATTCCCCCTCCAGGACTGCCGATCTGTAACAAGTAAGGGGAGATTCTGTTGAGAGCAGTGGCTGGAGAAAGAGTAAACGCAAGAATGTTAGAGATTCATAGGTTTTAGTGGAAAGAGCATAGTTCAAAGCCAAACTAACTTGTATTTAAGTCTCTGATTTGGCTTTGATGAATGGCACCATCTTGGTTATGCCACTTAGCTTTCCTAATCTGTACAATGGGCACGATGACAGGTGCTTATGAAGCTTGTGTGAGCTAAGTGCAGAAAATGCCCAGAAGCGGGGCTGGCTTGAGTAGGTGACCCATGCATGTCACCTCTGACATCCATCTCCTCCCTTTTCCCTTAAAAGCAATGGAGACCTGGCTTTTATGGGTGAGGGTGGGCAGGGAGCGAAGAGGGAGGCAGAGAGAGTCCCTGCGACTCTTGTCACTGGGGACTGACATCCAAGCTGGTGTAATTCAAGAATTGCCAGGAGACCCCACCCACTCGGGAAATCCCCAGCCAGATGGTGCCTTGTGGGGTGTAACTTAATCACCTGCTGGATTCAGGGCCTTAAAAATGATCGCAGCTGTAGCGTGGTTGGGGTCTGCGGGTTTAGCCACCGTGTGCGGAGACACACACACTCACACATAAACACACACACAAACAGAGCACTCGGGACATGCCTGCTGGGGGAAAGTAGGGAAGCCTGGTCCTTGTGGTTTGCCCGCTACTGTGGCTTTTGCCAGGACAGATGGCAGGTGCAGACACTGCCTCCAAGTAACAGAGGACCTGATGCATTCCACCTTCGTGGCACACACGGTGCCCTAGGGAACCACCTGTGCAGCCACTCTTGTTTACACTTTCACTCCCAAAGAGAGACACACAAGCTGCTTTCACTACCCTTGGGATGGTAACAAACAGTAACTGACAAAGAGGAGAACACTCAGGTGTCTGGGCCAGTTTTTGGTGGACTAGATCTGTGGTTGGCATTTTTTGTTGTTGTTGTTAGCTCCTGGTTGTGTCTGCAAGATTGTATCTACCTTGGCCACATTTCCTGTTTGATTGTGGAGAGTTTTGGTCCCTCTCCTCCCCCTCCTCCTCATGTCTTGCTTCATTCATCATGTTCTCATAGTGATAGTCCCAGTGTAGCAGGAAGAGCTTGATATTTGGAATCAAACAGACTTGGAGGATATCTTGGTTGCTCCCAAGTTTTGGCAGTTGTGAACACAGCTGCTATAAGCATTCCTGCGCGGCTTTATATGTTTGGAGTGAATACCTAGGAGTACAGCTTCTGGGTGGTATGGCAAGACTGTATTTAGCTTTGCAAGAAGCTATCAGATTGTCTTCCAAAGTGGCTGTAGCATCTCACGTTCCCACCAGCAGCGAATGAGAGTTCCTATTGCTCCACATCTGCGGTAGCATTTGGGATGGTCGGTTTTTTGGATTATGGCCACAGAGTGCACTTTGAAATGTCTAATACTGTGGGAGGGGCTCTCTCTCCCCCCTCCCATGTTCCCACTGCTGCTAGCATCATGGGAACCCCCACCAATGGCTCAGAAGTGCTAGAGAGACAACTTGCACTTCTCTCTACTCCTTGTTCAAATTTCTCCATAGGAGAGGAGGGTGCTCCCCTGATGGCTGAGACCCCAACATTCACTGGGGCTTGTTGACTGGGTCCCAGAGACAAAATGTGCATCTTTCCCCTGAACTGGGTGTGCCGCCTTGGAGGGAGGGCTGCCATTCTTTGACTTCGCTGCCTAAAATAAGAGGAAGAGGAGGAGGGGGCTGTATTCGGGGATGGCAGGTAGATAAGAGGTCCAGTGGCATTTTCTAGTCATGCTGTACAAGGGAGCAGAACGTGGGCAGTCATGCTTCCGTGAATCAATCCTGAGATCCCAATTTTTTGCCCTGTGTGTTTCTCGGTTAGGTTTTCCCTAATCTTCAATAATATCCCCATCGCGACCAATCAAAAATAGCCATAGCAGTTGCTCCTCATGCAGTGACTATTAGCACTGTGCAAACGACCAAGACCATTGCTGCCTGTCTGTGATACATCAGGGCCCATGGTCAGTGTGACACCTGTACTACGACTACATCACGATCCTCACAGTGAACCCGAGAGCTATGTCTTATTGCCTCCGAGGAACTCGGCCCTTGGCTCCAAGAGATCACGCAGCCAGAACACGGCAGAGTCATGCGTGGACCCTGCTCTGTCTGCATCACAAGCCCGTGTTAGTTCTGCCACCCAACACAAGGTAGGGTGGGTGCGCTTGCTCCCATACCTTGGGGGAAGTGAGGGAGAGTTTATTTCCCTGCCTCTTCGGTCTACTATGCACTCTTTTGCTCGGGCCTCACTCAGAATGGTTTTCCCTGTTAGTTTCAACTTAGGTTGTTATCAAGGGATATAATATAATCATTAACTGATTATCTTCCATAACCCGGGTGCCATACACTGACTTTCACATCTGTTGTTTTCTTTAATATTTACAGCCAGCCAATTGAGTGGGGGATATTGTTATGCGCTTTTTACAGATGAGGAAACTGAAGCTCAAAGAGGTTAAGTAACTTTCCTAAGTCCATAACTAGTCCCAGCTAGTAAATGGCAATCACTGGGTGTGTGGTATGGGGCTGTCTCATTTTAAAACCTGCGATCTTGACTCTGTACTGGTGTTTCTCATACACTTTGATCTCAGGACCCTTTCGTGCTCTTCAAAGTGACTGAGCTGCAACCCCTAACGAGTTAGCAGATTTAGGCTACGATCGCCATTCCTTCAGCTTCACCAAAAGGAATGTTACCGAAAAACCCCCACCCAGGGGGGCCCCATGGCTGAACTCACTGCTGATTGGATATCAAGCTTGTTGCTGATTGGATAGTAAAGCTTGTTGCTGATTGGATATTAAAGCTTGTTGCTGATTGGATGTTAAAGCTTGTTGCTGATTGGATGTTAAAGCTCGTTGCTGATTGGACACTTTTTGAATCCCACCAAGGGTATAAAATGCTGAAGGAGAACAAGGAAGCAGGGTTCAGAGCCTCTCTGAGCCCGCTGGTAGGATAAAGGTTGATTCTCCTAGTCTCCATGTGCCACTCGGTTCTTTCCCTGGTCAGTCGCTGTTACACTTGCTGTACACTTGCCGGAACAGGAAGACAACCAGCCATCATGTGCCTCCTCTTGGGAACACCCAGTGCCACGTGGAAAGCACCCTTGTAAATATTATCCAACCTGATACGATCATGCCTCTAAATTAAACTTCTAATGTCCAGGAAATATAGAGAACAGAGAAATATGTTCGCCAAAACTCCATCGATGCGGTTAGTCAAATCTAGAATGTGGAAAATCACACAACAAAGTATTTCTGCATTTGGTGTCTTTACCAAGTGATTTTCAGAGAAAAACATGTCAATGGGATGAAGGAACCTAGGCGACATTTTCTACCAATTGCCAGATGTAGACAACTCCAGATCCTAATCTGAGCAAAAATCTCTGTGTGCGTGAGACAATCTGAAATATTGGAACACTGAATGTTTCACGATATTACAGAATTGTTCATTTTAAGATGGTTAATGATACTATGGTTATAAACTATATGGTTTAAAACTATATGGTTATAGTTTTAAAATGTCCTTAATATTTTAGAAATAATTATTTATGAAAAAAATGATTGAGGACCCCAAAGAGGTTATGTTTATATGAATGATATCTACTGATATATTAGAAATTAGATAAAAAAATTATTAACTCACTTAAACATGACAATAATAAGCCCATTACCTATTAACACAAATAACATTTTTTATGAAAAATAACTGTTTTTCAAAATACAAAAATAATGTGAAGAGTGGCATTCTTTTGTATTTTTTCAAAATTTTTAAATGGTTTAATAGAAGACAGCTGGATTTTATATCTGCTTCTGCATTCAATTGTAATATCACACATCGCATAGCTTCTGGAATATTCGACCAGGCGCTCATGAAAGCGTGAGAGTGAAAAAGGCAAGTAACACCTTAGTATTATCAATATGACAACAGCTGGACTTCGCAGGACCTTACAGGAAACTGTAAGGGACCCCCAGAGGTACCTGGACCATAGTTTGAGAACTCCACATCACAGAGCACCAAAGAGGATGGAGTCAGACACACCTCTCCAGGGGCTACGGTGGTTAGTGCCACCATCCTAGATTGGCGGGTAGGTAGTTACGATGTGAGGACCGGGGCTTGGACTCAAAGGAAAGCAGCTCATAGATCCAGCTATACCTGGTGCAAGATTCATTCACAAGGAGTAAGAGAGTCTGACAGCTGGAAGAATCCTGGTGATAAAAGACCAAGTATAAGATGTCCCCACATCAGCATCATGACCACAAGGTATTGAGTTTCTCTGATCATATTTCCTCCATTTTTTTTTTTAGATGAAGTAAGAGACCCCCAGAGAAGCGATTTGCCTCCGTCACACCTGGTCCATGGCAGAGCTGGGTGTGGAGGTGGAGCTCAGGGGGAACTTTTCTGCCTAGCTGCAGCTCCTAGCGTCATGGTTTCGGGTCCAGTCTTTGTTGGTGTGGCCACTCAGCAAACCGCGAGATAAATGTGTAAAAGTCATGGATTTTCAAGCCGTGGCTAGAGCGGGATTCAGTTTAGGGGTTTTTCTATGGCATTCCCTATAGATAGTTTTGAAAAGTACCCAGAAACAGCTCCCTGCCAGGAAGGGAAATGCCGAAACCAGCCTGATTAAGACCGAAACTCCAGATGTCATCAAATTTCCAAACATGTGCGATTTCTCGGTGAGTAGCGAGCGGTCGCCAGGGGTGCTGACTCATCAGGCTGGGAGCCAAGCGGCTGGGTTCTTTCCCACAAGAACGTCCCGGCAGCCGGCTGCCACCGTGGCCTGCCGTGGGGGCCCTTCTCGGGGCCTGACGTCCTCGCAGCTGACGAGGGCTGGTCCCTACCGAGGGATGAGTCTCCATTCTCCACGCGTGCAGGGCCCGCGCACGTCTGGCTTTGGGGACCCTGGGTGACAACTCAGGATCTCAGACTCCTTCCAATGGGCCCGTGGGATTGGGTTGACATAGAGTGGAAGGGGTAAAATCATGGGTCTGATGTCGCGTGAGTCCTTTACCTTCTTTTGTTAAAGCATCATAGAAGTCTGATCTTTCTCTTAGGCGCCCGCATCCAAGTAGCGACCAAGTCTTCTGAAACCGGCCTTCTCAGCATTGCTGTCCTGTATCCCGGCCTCTCATTCCTGCCACGACAGGTTCTTCCCTCCCGCCTCCTCCAGTCTGTCTCCCAGACCGTCCGCCACCCTCCTGTCTCACCCCGCACTGCCTGAACTTCACCTTTCTGATGTTCACCTCATGCTTCTCCTACCTGTACTATTCAACCTTGCACATACATACATTTGTTTACATTGACTCCATTCAGTACATAAAATTTGACATTGCACTGTAAATATCTGTAAGATACACACACACACACACACATATATATTTGAAAAACTTAGCTGTGAAAATAAAACTGTGCATCACATAAAATACTCTCAGATGTCCCCATTGGTGTCACCACCCTTTGTCAAACTCTAAACCCTGCAGCAGGAGCGATCTTTTTAAAATGCAAATGTGAACGTGTCACTCCTCGGATTAAAATCCTTCAAAGGCTTCCTACTGGATTCGATTCAGGCGCCGTCCTGTATCTGAGCACTGGCTTTGGTTTCTCACCTGGGCAGCCCTAGCGACGTCTGGTTCTGCTCCCTCCGTTTTGGAACCAGGTTGTCGCTGTTGCTCGTGCTGCGACAAATGCCAGGTGCTGCTGGGCGCCCCTCCTGCCTCGAGCCTGCACGGCCGACGTCCTCTCCTGCACAGCGGCTCCCTGTGGACGCCAGGTGTGAGGCGCTGCAGGGCCCACGTGGTGCTTGCACTTCAGAAATGCAGTTTACCACCCACGGGGGGGGGGGCAATGCCAGCCAATGCCTCACAGACGCCATGTATAAAGTCCCCCATCGTCCTTCCCTCGCGTGCATGTTTCAGAGATGCAATCCTTCACGCAGTCTCTGCAGAGATGCCCGGCGAAGCCAAGCAGGTCACCTTGTCACCAAGTTGTGGCCAAACTGGGCAGTGACTTCCTTCTATCTGCTCTCTGTCCCCCGTCTTCCTCATTCCCCGCTTTGCTCACTTCTGCTCGCTTCCCTGGAATTGCACTCTCAGGCTCGGTTTCCTAGTGAACCGTGGGCTGAAAGAGGTCCTCACCCTGAGGTCTTTGCAGACCCCATCTCTTCCCATGGTGCCACGCCTCTCCTTCTTGCACCCGACAGTCCAACTTGTACAACCCACTCTTGGTTTCCCCTACCAGCCAGCAGTCTCACTCCTCTGCTCACACTGGGGCCCTTGTCCTCAAAACCTTTTTCCTGCTCATTCTGGCTGATTAATAACTATTCTTCTATCAGGACCTCACTCAGGGGTCACCTCCCCCAGGAATTCTCCCTGGCCCTCTTCCCTTGCCCACGTAAGACTGATCATTCCTCTTCTTCTCCCTGTCGTATCTCCCCAGAGTTCTCTGAAAACAGCTCCACTCTGACACTGCATCTCACGTACTTATATACTTATCACACTCAAAAGTAAGCTTTGTAAGGGAAGAGATTTTTTTTGTGTTTGGTTCACTCTTGTGTCGGCTTTTGAATGAGTGAGAGTACCTGACCCCCTTGACGAGCTTGTGCATTCCCTGAGGGCAGGGCCACGTCTCACTTGTCACGGTGTCCCCAGCTGTCATTCTAGGGCCAGGCCAGGGGGTGCAGAGCAGAAGCTCAATACATATTGGATGAATGTGTGAATAGAATTTAGTCTAAGTCATCGAGCATTTATTGAGCGATCACGATGAGCAGAGAAGCACTCCTAACGATACCCGGTTATCTCAGCGCCGCACGAGGTTTCTCACACAAAGCAGATGGAGGCTGCAGATGAGTCATTACAAAACCAGCCCACTACTAAGAAGAGAACCGAAAGATCTGAGCCTCTGCACGGCCAGCCAGCAGCTTGGCCTTCTGAGCGTCGAGTCCCAGCCGGGTAGCACAAACCGTCATGTTCATCCCGGGAGTCAGAAATGTCTGGACAAGTCCAGAGGGGTCGTGGGGTGGCCTCATGGGGGCTGTTCGCTCAGGGACTCCCGGGAAAGAGACATTCTGCAGGAGGATCGCACCCAGGCCGAGAAGCGTGGCCCAAGAACAGGGGAGGGGTCGGGGTCTGAGGAAGGCACATGCCCACTGGAGTCCCCGCCGTGCAAGGCAGCCGCAGTGGAACCTGAGCACAAAGTCAAAGAACCGCTTCACAGCAAAACTTGGTGGGGCGTCACGAGCACAGAGCTGCGATGTTTTGTAACCAGGGAAACAGGATGCAGCGTGCAAGGCGACAGGTACTTTCCCAGTTGGGGCGGCTGCGGGAGCCCAGGACAGCATCGAGCTGGAGGACATGGTGCGGGGCAGTGGGGCGCTGTGCACAGCAGTGGGCGTCGTCGCCATGGAGAGATGGCACCGGAGCCGGCAAGCAGGGCCGCACACGTGGCAGGCCCCGTGGAGTACCCCAGAGGGGCGAGTTCCTGACTGCGTGCATGGGGCCTCTTTTCGACTCCACCGGGGGATATAAGGTAGCATCTCACAGGGCGGAGATGTGAAGAGTAAACAGAGAACAAAAGTGTTGGTATTGCAGTTTTATACATTTTATGATGTCAAATGAATATTGGTTCTGCCCTATAGATTTATTAACTGATGATCATTTATTTCATTATATAAGATAATTCATGCAAAGCCCTTCACCCAACATCTGGACAGAGTAAGTTGCTTTTAGCTATTATGATTATTACAATCGTTAATGGTGTCGGTGCTGGTAAAATAGTGGAGGAGTTTAAAAAATGGGCTGGATGCCACTCAGGCGTGTGTGGGGGTCTTAGTCTGTTCGGGCAGCCATAGTAAAATTCCAGAAACCGGGAAGCCGATAAAAACAAGTGGAATCCATTTCCCACAGCTCTGTAGGCCGGGAAGTCCAAGATCCAGGCGCTGGCAGATCCGACGTCTGGCCACGGCCACTTTCTCAGATGGCGCCGTCCTGCTGTGTCCTTACGCGCTGGAAGCAGCAAGGAGGCCTGTTGTATAAGGACACAGGTTGCATTCCTGCAGGATTCACCCTCGTGACCTAATCACACCATCACTTTGGTGATTAGGTTTCAAGATGTGAATTTCGGGGGACACACACCTTCAGACTGTAGCGGCAGAGCCAGGGATAGAGAAATACCTTCTGGCTGCAATTACCATGACCCCTGTTTTTATGTGTAGACCAATACTAAGGCCTGAGAACACATGGGTCATACTTGCATAAGTGTGTTGAACTTAGCAAAAGAGAGGGAGAGAGGGGCTGAGAAGGGAGACTTTCGGATTTCAGCTCGGATTTCAGCTCATCTTGGTTTAACCCCGCATGGGCTGGGTGTCGGCCACATGCCCTTGGGGTAGGCACTCTCCCCTTGCCAGCGTACTTAATCCTCCTGGAATCTTCCCGAGGCATGATTTCCCCCCTGCAAAAGATAGGGAAACTGAGGCTCAGGGACTGGCAGATACCTACCGTGTTTCCCCGAAAATAAGACCTACCCATAAAATAAGCCCTAGCAGGATTTCTGAGCATTTGCACAATAGAAGCCCCACCCCGAAAATAAGAAGTAGTGATGGGCGTGGCTATGCAGGGCATCTGCACAACCCATGCATTTCGTCGCAGAGCGGGAAAGAAGACGAGCAGCCCTTGTCATCTGCCCCAGGAGAGCTCTATTGCTCGACATGAGAGATTGGGGCCAATGGTTCTAAAGGAAATAGAGTCACAAGACATTCAGGACGGAATTCGGGGTTTGGAGAGTGATGATGATGTTCCAGAAGAAGACGACTTAACTGTATTTGAATACTTGTAGACTGTTGTACCGTACTTAAAAAAAAAATAACACATCCCCTGAAAATAAGACCCAGGGTGTCTTCTTGAGGAAAAATAAATACAAGACCCTGTCTCATTTTCGGGGAAACAAAGCAGTAAGCCTTGCTCTTCTCTCGTAGGAGATGAAGAGCTGAAGGCCCACTTGGGTGCAAGGTTCTTGTCACTTTATGGATAAAGCAACCAAGATATGGGAAGCATCAGACACCAGTCTGAGATGGTAGGCTGGTTAGAGCTAGCGGCCGGCACGCATACTGGAACCTTCCCCTTGGACTTTGGATCCCTTCCTGGCCCACGGCGCTGTCTCCACTTTGAGAAAGGCCTTGTGGGTCCCACGCTCCATGTGCTGGGGACAACAGTGGAGACACGGGGGGCTTTGGATCTGCGCCCCCGGCTCTCAGAAGGACGTCCTGGCCCGGCCAAGGGGAGAGGCGCCCGTGCGCTCGCTCGAGAACTGGTTTGGCTGAATGTTCTAAATTTAGGAGGGGACTTGGACGCGCCCTCCGTGGCTCTTGACTGCGGCCCAGAGCTGGAGCGTGCTGCTGTTTTTCCTCTTGGGTTTCCCTGCAGGGCAGGAAACCTGCTCCCCTCTTGGGTTCCTGAGGGCTCGGCACCGGCGCCAGGTTTATAAATACCCTCGCCCTTCCCTGGCGGCTCTGGCAATTGCAGGATTCCTGGTGCAGCCTCTGAGCTCCACGCTCCCCCTGGGGCGATGACCTGCCTCCCTGCCCGGGCTTGCCGGGCAGTCAGACGCCGCGTCCCATGCAGGTAAAGGGTTTAGACTCGAGGTCTGCGTGCCGTTAAAAGGGGGGCGAGGAAAGGCCCTGGAGGGGTGTCCGTGGGGTACCGGCATGGGCCAGGCCTGCGCTGGGTGACCAATACAAGCCGATCCTGCGAGCCGATCGGGGGTGTGGCCGTGTGCCAGTTCCCTGTGGCGCTTTTACAGGGACTGCTTGATTGACTGTCCCATGTGACCCGTGGATTTGTATGCTGACCCCGGGCCTGTTTTCTGGGTGAAGCACCGGGAGCTGCAGGAGGCGAAGTGAGTTGTCCGAATCTCACGGCTGGTGGGTGGCAGGCACCAGAATTTTCTCCCTTGGCATGTTGAGAGCGCTTCTTGCCTCTGGCTGGGCAGCTCTGCAATGAGGGAAGTTTGAAGTCTCGTAGACTGGGGTTCAAATCACAGCACGGTCCCTTGCTCTGAGAACCTGGAAAAATCCTCTAAAGCTTGTCTGAGCCTCAGTGTGCTCACCTGCAGAATGGGAATGAGAGTAGAATCAGTCTGACGGTTAATCGAGATTGTGTAAGACATTAACTTGGGAAATAACATGAGGCCCTGACTAAAGGGCAGTGAAAAACAATAACGAAAGCTAACATGTACTCGAGCCTTCTGATGCGTGTCAGGCTGTGTGCTGTGCAAATGACACGTTTTGTTTCATACGCTCCGCCACCTTACGGAGACATGCTTTTATTAACCTTGTTTTTCAAAGGGGAAATTGGAGGGTCAAAGAAGCTCCGTGACTTGCCCACGGGCTCAGGGCCAGTGAGCGGTGAATTGTGGATGTGGATCCAGAGAGCAACTCCGAGTCTATGCTGTTATCTCGTCTGTATTTCCTTCATCATCATCATCATCACTGTCATTCTATCGCGATTAGTGCTATTCTTTTATTTCCCTGTTAGGACCTCCCTGAGGGTAGGGATGGTGCCTACACCTGGCGCACAGTAGGTCTCAGCGTGTCCGTGGATTGGGAAAATTGGGTGAGCTGTATCAAAAGAACCTGCACGCAACAGGTGGTGAAGGCGTGTTAATTCCCCTCCCTTCCGATGGAGAGAAGGCGGGGTACGTGTGTGTATGTGGGGGTGATCCCGACCCCTGCCCCCATCTCCAACGGGCCGGAAGGTGGGGGCTGCAGTAAAGCCCCTCGCCCTCCCCTCAGCCCACTCCTGTAGACTCAACTTGCAGGAAGGACTCCCTCCACCCCGCCTGTCTCCCTTCCCTCTTGCCCCCACCTCAGCACCCCTTTTTTGCTCGACTCCACCCCCTTCCCGCTTGGAAACCAGCCCCTCTGCGGCTCTGACTTTCGTACTCAGCAGTGGTGATCACAGTCACAGCCACTGTCACCGGGGTCCCCGGTGTGCTGGGCACTGTCACCTTATGAGCCCATTTTCCAGATGGGGAAACTGAGGCCCAGCAAGTTTCACTAACATGCCCAAGGTTTCGTGGCAGTAAAAACGGCAGAGCAGGTAATTAAATTCAGGTCTGTAGGCCGTGTTTTTCCAACCATCCCACATTGCCCACGGAGCCCAGAAGGCGATGCGTGTGGGAGTGACTGGCACCCAGTAGGGGCTTTATAAGTGCGAGGGACAGTCCAGCCCGGGGCCCAAAGCTAGGGTTTGGCGTCGGTTCAGCTTTGCAGGCTGGCTCTGTGCTGACTAGCAGTGGGACCTCAAGCAAGCAGCTTGGAGTCTTTAAAAAAAACCACCTTGGGTTTCAGTTTCACCGTGAGATGAGGACGGCAGGCAAACCTCGAGGTGCTGCCATGAGGATCCGATGATTGAGAGTCACGTTTGACAACGTGTTTGGCCCATGGCAGGTGTTCCCGATCCATGAGCAACTCCTGCGCTTCCAGGCTTCTCCTGGCCCTAGACCAGAGTTTCTCAACCGCAGCGCGGCTGGTGCTTTGGGCTGGGCAATTCTTTGTCCTGGGAGCCACCCTGGGCATTGCAGGGTGTTTGCAGCGCCCTTGGCCTTTACCCACTCAAGGTCAGCTAGAACAACCTCAGATATCTCTAGACATGGCCAAACGGCCCCGGGGGGCAAAATCACCCCTGTAAGGACTCCTGGTTTGGCCACATGCGCCCCAGATTCGCTGAAAATGATGCACCAGCAGAGCAGAGCAGCAGACAAAGGCGGCAGAGCGGCCCGGGTGGCGGGTGGGGCCGCGGTCTGCCTAGGGTGGCCAGTGCCGGCGCCTCTGGAGGACTGGCACCCGGCTCACCGTTTCAGCTGCCAATTATCGCAACAGAAGTGCCCTAATTGCCTGAGGATCGGGTTTCCTCTGGGGGTCTTTGCTTTCAAGGCTCCTGTTGCTGTTTATTTATACTCATCCCAATAAAAATCGTGTGCGCAGCTGCACGGGGTATTAACGACGGGAGGGTTGCTCTAGATGGCACGCCCGGGAGGCGTCTGCAAACCCACCCTCCAGGGGTTCCTCGTTTGAAGGATCTGCCGGGTGGGGCCTGCTGGGGCTGGGGCAGGTGTGCGTGTGTGTGTTCTTGCACTGAGAGGTGGGCATTTGTTGCCTGAGTTTGCACTTGTTTTTATTTATTTATTTATTTATTTATTTATTTATTTATTTATTTATTTATTTAAGATAGAGTCTCACTCTGTTCCCCGGGCTAGAGTGCCATGGCGTCAGCCTAGCTCACAGCAACCTCCGACTCCTGGGCTCAAGCGATCCTCCTGCCTCAGCCTCCCGAGTAGCTGGGACCACAGGCATGTGCCACCATGCCCGGCTAATTTTTTTTTTTCCTATATATTTTTAGTTGGCCAATTAATTTCTTTCTATTTTTAGTAGAGACAGGGTCTCCCTCTTGCTCGGGCTGGTCTCGAACTCCTGACGTTGAGCGATCCTCCTCCCTCGGCCTCCCAGAGTGCTAGGATTACAGGCGTGAGCCACCGCACCCGGCCTGAGTTTGCGCTTGTAATAACACAAGTGCCTCCTCCAAGGAAGTCTCTGCCCTCACGCCCGGCCACCAGACGGGGTCCCTGCCAGCCCTGACTTCCCGCAGCCCATCCCAGGCCCCTGTGGCTTCTGCCTTGACTCTTGGGAAGCCAAGACCCCAGGTGACCCCAGCCGGCTCGGCCCGCAGAGGGGAGCTAATGAAGTTAATGAGGACGCCGCACACGTGTGCAGCGCTTCCTTGTCGTCAACACGCTTTCTCAGCGGGGATCATCATGCTAAGGATAGGATGCACCGAAAAGCCTTTATTGAGCACTGATTCCGTGCCAGCCATTACACTGTTGATTGGCTCATTCATTCGTGCGATCGAGTATTTATACTCAATAGCCCGTCATCATGACAGGGCCAGGCTAGTGAGAATCGACTGGGCCACTCCACCCCGCCATCCACACGACAGAGTAAATTGACAACAGACTTTCAGTTACCGATAAACGGCAGGACCAGCACAAAGCAGGGGACACGGCAGAGGCGTGCCGAGGGGAGAGGGGCTTCTCGAACATGTGGGCGACATCAGGGAAGACCTCAGGCCAAGATCAGCCAAGGCCTTCATGACAAATGACAAGGATATCCCCAAGGAAGAGGGGCAGCCGAGCAAATGCCTGGAGGTGGCAACAAGCTCAAATGACTCCAGGAACAGACAGGCGTCCAGGGTGGCCAGAGCCCACGAGAGACGTCCGAGGCAAGAAGAGATCCTCCTGCCTCAGCCTCCCGAGTAGCTGGGACCACAGGCACACACCACCATGCCCGGCTCATTTTTTTTTTTTCCTATATATTTTTAGTTGGCCAATTAATTTCTTTCTATTTTTAGTAGAGACAGGGTCACTCAGAGTGGCGGGAAGGGGCCAGGGATTGGACTGTTCCAGCCGTGATAAAGCGTTGAAATTTTATTCTCAGTACGATGGAAGCCATGGGAAAGTTTTATGTCCCAAGGTGACAGGGTCTGATAGAAGCTTAGCAAAGCCCGCCTTGTCTGCTGTGCAGAGAATAGATGAACGGGCCAAGGAGCCCAGGGGGACCAGCGAGGAGGCGGACGAGTTTCCCGTTGCTGCCGTAACAGCTAACCCCAGACTGTGTGTGGCTTTAAAAAATGCAGATGTATGACCCTGTGGCTTTATAGGTCAGGGGTCTGAAACGGGTCTCACTGGGCTGCAATCGAGGCATCTTAGGGCTTCGGTCCTTCTGAGGCTCCAGCGAGAAGCCCGTCTTTGTCGTTGTTGGCTTGGGGTCCCTTGCCCATCTTGAAAGCCAGAAACACAGCATCTTTGACTCTCTCTCTCTCTCTTTTCGATTGTTTCTTCCATCATCCGCTCTCCTCTGACTCTGACCCTCCTGCCACCCTCTTGTAAGGGACCACGTGGATATCCAGGATCATGTCCCCACCTCAAGGTCATTAAGTAACTCACATCTGCAAAGCCCCTTGTGGCGGGAGGCCACACACCCACGGGCTCTGATCAGGACGTGGCACTCGTCATTCTGCCGACCACAGGAAACGAGCCCCAGTGGTGGCTGGGAGGGAACCCCGGGGGACTGGCACCGTGTGCCGGAGCAGTGGGTGCCCCCGGGGGGGGGGGCGGTTATTGTGAGGCAGAACCTCCAGGGCTCGCTGCTGGGGGGCTGGGAGGCTGCGAGGCAAAGCCAGGAATCCAGGAAGACGCTTTGCCGGGATGGGAGGAGAAACAGGCTTGGGGCTTCGCCGACCAGGGCTTGGGGGCATGCTTATTTGGAGACGCCCCGTAGACAGTCGAGGCCAAGGTCAAGCAGGCAGTCGGATGCACCGGCCTAGTATGGAGGGCAGAGGCCAGGGCTGGGGTTACGAATGTGGGGTCACCAGCCTAGAGGTGGGGGGTCAGCCACGGGACGGGAGATCCCTGGGGAAGAAAGTGGCAGCGGGAGCAGCGGCTCGCGGACTTTCAAAGATGGACCAGAGGAGGAGCCAGCCAGAGAATAGGGCTCCTAAAGCACTGAGCTGACCGGGTCACCCCGACGCCTGGACGCCTCCCTTCTCTGGGTGACCAGCTTCGACATCTGCTCCTGGGAACAGAGAGGGTCCCCAAGCTGAGGGGTGCTCACCCCGGGCCAGAGTGCTAAGTTCCTTACATGCACGGTCGCATTTTGGCCTCTCTCCCTCCCCTCCCTCCTACTCCTTTCCTTCCTTCCTCCTTTCTGCGCTCTTCCCTTCCCTCCTTCCCTCCCTCCCTCCACAAGCCGTCTGCAGCGCTGACTCGGAGCCAGGCACCGGGACACAGGGTGGGCATGAAAGCCCAGTAGCTTTTGTTCCCGGCTGAACCTTGAAATCATCTGAGGAGCTTCCAGAAAGTATAGAGGTCAAGGCCACAGCCCAGAGCACTTGAATCGGCATTATGGGAGTGGGACGGGGGAGTGAGGCTTCTGCACTCTTTGGAAGTGTCTCCAGTTGGGTGTGATGATGCCCAGTGGGACTGGGAAATCCTGGTGTAGGGGTCTAGACGTTGAACTGTACAACGCTCCAAGTGAACGAACAAGAAACCACAACCCTGACCAGAGCTGTGGGGGGTGGGGTGGGGTGGGGCGAGGGATGACGTGCAGAGGGGACTTTAGGGGAATTTGACTTGGCCAGGGAGGTTAGGGGGTGGCTTCGCTGAGGAAGTGACCTTAGAGTTGAGATCTGAAGGACAGACGGGCGGGAGTGAACCAGGGTAAAGCATGTGCAAAGATGAACAGGATAAAGCATGTGCAAAGGCCCTGGGGCAAGCGGGAGCACGGTGAGGACCAGGCTGCCAGGAGGAACTAGTGTGACTGGAGCTGTGAGGACTGGTTGGAGGGGGAGTAGGGGAGGGGTGGGAGTGACTTGGGGGTGTGGCGGGAGAGGTGGGCGGGAGCCAGACCACTCAGGCTCCGCTGCCTTTGCCAGCCGAGGTAGGAGCTTTGTGTTTACCCTGAGATCAAAGGGAAGGCACGAGGAAGGGCGTTGAGCAAGGGCTGGCATGCCCACGCTCACAAACGCGCCCCTGTGGCTGCAGGTGGAACCTGCGTGCAGGGGGTCCCAGAGTGCATTTCAGAGAGACCAGCCCGGAGACCGCCGTGTGGTCCAGAGGGAGGTCAGGAACTGGGATCGTGGCGTTAGCAGTTAAGAAAAGTGGCCCGATGCCAGGGGCTAGGTCACTCGGCTGGATGCACATACACCAGCAAGTTCCAACCCGGCTCAATTGTCCTGTGAAGTCCATGTGCTCAGCCAACACAATTCCAGCTACATGGCTCCCCCCTCAAGGAACCGTGACATTGTTTTTGTGGGTCACGACCAACCAGCCTTTACCAGACAAAGAAGAAAGAAAGAAAGAAAGAAAATAGGACAGAGGGAAATCGCAGTTTATTCTGTATAGGGAAGGCAAGGATCACTCGGCGGCCGCGTGCTTCTGTCTTGCACACGGATCTCTGCGGGTCTACAGGCAGGTGCGCCAGGTTGTGACATAAAACCTCTCTCTCTGGCTGGCCGTGGCTGCCCCGAGCGGCTCCTGCGTTCACCCTCCGCCCCCTTTCTCTCTCGCTGAGTCTGGGTCCTTTGCAATGAGTCACAGGGAGTCATTTGCCCCCATTCTGCCATGCACCTCACCGTGTCTGGCCATGCAGCACCATGGGACCGGGTGAAGGGGCCTCGTCCCTGTCCTGAGCTGCCATAGCAGGGTGTCCCGGGTGACCCAATAATACCAGGTCCTTCCCAGCCCCTGCTCCCCAGCGGCTGCCCCTGGTCTGCTACCGCCCCGTCCAGAGCCCCCGGCCCCCAGCGACGACTCAGAGTCCCCGTGGTGGCCCAGCCTCACCCCCGCCCCCATCCCTGGCTCTCAGCGAGGCAGGAGCAGAGCTGCAGAGCTGAGAGGCCTTTAATTTGTTTGATGTAAGACTTTGCCGCCAGACGGAGAGCGTTGCCGGTAAGGTCTGGCCTGGCCTGGCCTCCGAGGGAGAACGCACGCAGATGTCACCGGAGAAACCCCAGAGAACAAGAGACCAAGAGAATGCAGGGCTGCTCCTTTCTGCTTTCCATGCCGTCCTCTCCCCGGGCCCCGAGCCCGAGGATGCAAAGACACTGGGCTTCTAAGTCCCCTAGAGTCTCTGTTGAGCCCCAAGCTGTGTAATTTAAGACGAATCCACCACTCTAAGCCTCAGTTTCCTCATTTGTAGACCCCTGCCCTTGTCTTCCCCAGCCATTGTCATTCTTGCAATGCTAGGACCAGCGCTTGCATTCCAGACAGATCCTAGGGGTTCTTCCTTATTCCCGCGGCAGTGCTGTGGTGAGCTGGTCCCTTCTCCTGGGACCATGACTTAGCAGCGGGGGAACAGAGATGGAGATGGAAACTCAGCATCAAAGGTGTCAGGTGCCCACCTGCAGTCCCTTTGTTTCTCCAAACCTCCTTGTTTAGCAACTGAGTGTCTGGCTGCTTGTCCTCTGTCATGGGTATATTCAAGTCACGTCCCCCACCAGAGATATGTTGAAGTCCCAACCTTCGCATGCGACCTTACTTGGAAATAGGGTTGTTGCAGCTGCGATTAGTCAAGACGAGGTCACACTGGAGTAGGGCGGGCCATTAATCCAATAGGACTGGGGTCCTTATGAGAAGAGAGAGGGTAGGATGCAAGACACACACCCGGGGAGAATGCCACATGACCACAGAGGCAGAGATAGGAGCGATGCAGCCACAAGCCAAGGATCCCCGGCCGCCACTACTTCTAGCTAGGGGGACGCAAGCAAGGATTTTAGCCTCCAGAACCGTGAGGCTAATTTATGTTGTTTTAAGCTTATGCCCAAATTCCTGGCAATGCCTCTGCTTAACACCACAGCCTTCGAGGTAGGCAGAATGGGGTCTGAGTCCCAGTTCCACCCTTGGCCGCAGCCTGGGTGGAGCTGAGTTATTGGCCTTCGTGGCATGTCCATTTCCATGTCCATTTCCTCACCTGTGAATCAGAGATGAACGTTTCTCCTTCAAACACTGCCAAAGATCTAGAAGAGTGCCCTGTGCATAAATGAAAACTATCAATGTTAACCAACTGCTTCTTGCCATTTTCGGGGCCCCCTTTGCCGCTTCCCGTTCAGGGAAACAAGTCTAAACCTTGCTTTTAGAATATAGATCAGTGCCAGGGATTATTCAAAAACAATGAATTCTCTTTTCAAACGAAAAGCTAATTCCACGTGTGCTATGTTTTCTCCCCTTTTTAAAAAATATTTTCCTGCGCTTCTTGGTTGATGGTGCAGGAAGACCCTCTTTTCCGGGAAGAGTGGGCGCTCGCTCGCTCACGGGGGGTTGCCCCCCACCGCCTGAGGACAGAGTCCCCGTCCCTGCCAGCCCGGCCAGGACGGGGAGGGTGCGACCGCCACACAGCGCTGTTGGTGGGGGGATCTCGCCGCGACCTGCGGACGCTCAGAGCAGCTGGTGGCTTTAATATCCGTGCTCCATGGCTTCATCTCCACTCGAGATGGCTGTGCCGATTGTCATGCAATAAAGCTGGAGTCATGGGGGTGGGGTGCTGTCCCTGGCTATTGCATTTAGAAGCCACTGACTGTCATACTCTTCAGGGAGAGAGATAGGAGTGATTTAGGTAATTTGGGACTCCGGGAGTCCAGGACGTTGATGGTTCCTTCTAACCCTGGGACTTTAGGACTCGAGGCCTGTGTCCACTCGGCAAAGCTGGCCTGCTTGGTGCTGACACGGGGAAGGGATCGAACGGGTGTGAGCACCTGTTGGTGCCAGGTGACTTACACCCACTCATCCATATTTATGTCGCAAGAACCTGTAGGGCTATTAGCCCAGGTTCCCTAGAAACGGGCCCTGTGTCAGGTCTCCCGCGCGTGTGACATCTTACGGAAGAGCTCCCAGGGACACTGGCAGAGGAGAGGGCTGGGGGTGTAGACGGGAAGAAGCCCAGTGCTCCTGGGATTTCAGGCCAGGACCCGTGGAGTGGAAAGGTCTAGTTTGCTTCTTCTGCAGGGGGACTCCGGAGGGGACATTACTCCTCCCCTAAATACCCAGGGTTATGGAAGTCCCCTGCCCCCATCGGTCACTGGCAGGGGCTCAGCACGATACACTCCCAGGTATTTGTAGCTCCCGTCTGTGCCTACAAAGTGGCTACAAATAACCCAGGGCCAGGTGGATGCAGAAGCCCCCAAGCCCAAGGCCGGCAGAAAAGCATGGAGAAATAATAGAAAGGACCCAAGCGCACCTGGGTGGCAGCCACCAGTATCTGCTACATGGAGGTCACCATTAGGGTCACCGTTTCACAGGAGGAGAAACAGAGGCTCCCGGTCTGAAACAACACTCCCGCAAAGGCAAGTGGCCGAGTCAGGATTTGAACTTACGATTCCAGAGTGTCTGTTCTTTCCCCTACACTGTGGTTGCGGAAGTCTTGGCGCGTGGAGACCAGTGGCTGAAAGCGTCGACGTCTCTTGTTTCTGTTTCTCTGAAAACATTTATGTTGCATTTTCTACACTTACAAAAGCAATGCTTGGTGCTGAGAATGCGTGACCTGCCACTCACACACGACACGGAGGAGTCTCGCTGGAGTACCAGTGACTAAAACAAGCCAGACGCAAAAGCGTTGGATTCTCTTTACACAAAGTACACAACAAGGAAAAAAAAACTCATCCTGGTGATAAAAGTCAGGCTCTTGGAGGCCATGGGGAAGCATTAGTTACCAAAAGGGAGCCCAGAATGTTCTTCTCGAGAAGGGGTCATGTTTAGTGTCTTGATTCAGGTGCTGGTTTCACGGACGGGTTCAGTTCGTTATGATAAATCTCCTCGAGCTGTGTGCTAACGGGAGGTGTACATTATGTGTGCATGTCGTATGTCAACACATACTGGGATTGAAGAAGAGAAAATGTGGGAAGGGAGAAGATAAAATCAGGCATAATCCTGCTGCCCCTGGGAATCACTAAGGTTCATGTGAATGACCCTATGTGAATCTTTCAAAATGCTGGCCGGGTGTGGCAGATGTTTAGGACACCATCCAGCTATTTCGGGTGCCATGGGAGGGCATGGTGGTGGCAGGTGAGTGGGGTGGTCCCCACGGCTGGGTGGGTCCCTGAGGAAGTGTCGGTGATGTTCAGAACCCAGCAGTTCTGGTAGAAGTGGCATTGTCCCTATTAATGCCAAGGGAAGCTGGTTGGAGGAAGTGAAGGTGAAGTTTGTGGAGATGCCACGTGGTGACCAGCCGGACTGGCGCATTGGTGGCCTGAGGTGCCCCTGAGGACTCCCATATGCTCAGGGTCTGAAAGTCAGCTGGGGAATCAGGATCCCCTGCTCCAGGTGAATTTAACAAGTCTCCCGTTCTTCTCTTATTACCTGTTGCTGACCATGGCTTTGAGTGGCTTGGGCTTAGCGGAAGAGGAAGGAGATCTTTGAAGGGAAGGAGGTTGGAGCTGCCGCATGCATGAACTTGCCCAGTGATAACCCTCCCCTCCAGGGCACCTATCGTGGGGAAATTAGACTTCCCTGCCTTGGAGTGCCCCTTCCCAAACTTCAATGGGAACAGGCACCCCCTGGGGACCTCGTTACATGCAGATTCTGATTGAGCAGGTCTGGGGTGGGGCTCAGGGTTCTGCATTTTGGACAAGCTCCCAGGTGTCGGTGACTACACTCGAACTAGAAAGACACGAGAGATACGGATCAGAATCCTGGGAATCTGGATGTTTTAAGAGGTGCTGCGGGCTGTTGTCATGACCAGGCAAGTTTGGGAAACCCTAGAATAGACCATCTTGAGCAACGAACTTAAGCTGAGACTTGGGAGAGTGATTTTAACTTACCAAGTACTTGTCAAATATCTACTCTGTGCTGGTCAGATCCACGAGAGGTTTGGAACCCTGTCCAGCTATTTTGGGTGCTGTGCAAGTTTTCATTAAATAAGATGTGTGGTTTGTAGTGGGGTGAAACCCAGGGAGATCCTTGTTTGTGAGGCACTTGCGGACGTGAAGAGAGATGGAAACCTACACACCTCACTGCTTTTTGCAAGAATTGCCCATGAGGGTAGCTTCTGACCCCTCCAAAGGAAGAACGAAGTCATCAGATTTGACCATGGGAGCAAAACTGGAGGGATTCAGGGTGGCCTGAAAGTGTCAAAACTTTCAAAGGCCATTCCAGTTCTGGCTTGAACTGTTGCAAATCCAGAATTTGCATTGCTCAGCTCAGTGGTTTTCCAAGTGTGTCTGTATTGCCTTGGGGTTCCACGGGACTCTGCTTTGAGGAACACTGTGTTAGCATGGGGCAGCGAAAGGCAGGATAAGAGGATGGAATGGAAGCGGAGGCCCATCCTGCTTCGTGGAGAGCAGCTTTGCTCACCTTTGATCAAGGTTCTGTGTGCACGGAGGCTGCTATTCCTAAAGCCAAGGTTTGAAAACCCCTGGCCTGGAATATGCCTTGCTTTGCAGTTCCTTCTGCCTAGACTGCACTTTCTCTCCTCTTTGCATTGGACGTTCCTACTCAGCCTTTGAAGTCCAGCTCGGGGTTGTCTGCCCGATGCAGCCTTCCTTAGCCACCATGCACGTTAGGGGTCCTTCATCTGCACTTGCATTTCCACTGTCCCTCACACATACCTCTCTTGCTGCTGTTTCTTCTCTGTATTGAAAACGTATGTCTTTGCAAGCCCACTCCCGTTATCCCACCAGGGGCTCCTTGGGGGTAGCGATGACATCATCCATCTCTGCTCCTGGGCACAGAGCGTGCCTGGCATAAAGTCATTACGGTGAAACGCTTACAGAATGGGGCACCACCTGGTTAATGGTTCCCTGATTACAAAGCCTGCCTCCTTTCCTTTAAATCCTCAGACGCAGCCAGCGTTTTTATTAATTTGAGATTTCATAAATGGTTAATAATCTCTGCATGCCTCTCCCGGAAATTGCCAGGCTCGGCCAGCACAGGTAAACATGTGCAGATAACATCCCTTTTCCTGTCCTCCTGCCTTGCTGACGGTGTTGTGCTTCTTTTTTTTTTTTTTCCTCCTGGAGACAGACATTTACTTTCCTCTGTTTCCCCCGAGATATGATCAAATACCCAACCCAAAGTTGCAGAGCAGGTGAACAATTCAAAGTGCATGTTGGGTAAAGGATGTGGCTGATGGCACCACTTGGGGCATTGCAGTCTGAGGATGCTGGCACCAGCATGCTCCCCAGAGATCCGAGACTTGCCGGCACAGGCCTCCCGTATGCGCTCTGCAGAGGGTGTAGCTGGGAGTGTGGGAGCCCATCCCGAGAAGCTGGGCCCGCTGCTCTCCTGGCATTGATCTGGAGGCTCCAGATACTTCCCTGGGGCTGTTCAGGAAGCACCAAGTCGTGCAGAAGCAGACGCGGAAGGAGGCCCATGAGAGCAGATGACCTGACTTAATTCATTTTGCAATACAAATTGAGAACTTCACGCTCTAACGCTGCTAATTGGTCAGAATCCTGTCTTGAGTATTCTCAGGGGATTGAGCTAACTATGGCACTCGTTAAACTTGGTTAGACCCCTTTTTGGCCAATCCCATCATTCAGGGAACAGTGTTTCTGAAGCAGGGACTGGGTGAGGGTAGAGACGTTGACTGTTTACCCCTGAGAGACTGGGCACCCGCCCCGTGCTGGCTTCTCTGCTGGGCACTGGGGTAAGAAGAAGACAGTCTGTGTCCTCAAGCCCAGTGGACTGCCAAATGCACAAATGATCTGGCTTCTCTTGATTGGATTGTTGAGTCAATTCCGTCAGTCAATGCAGACCAGAAAATCAGTGTGACGGATTGAACTGACCCTTCAACCCAGACTACATAGAAAAGCTGGGTACCTCTGTGGGCAGAATGGGGACAGGGGAGGAAGGAACAGTTCAAACTGGTTACAAGTGTAGACCGAGTGGGAAGGGGATGAAGCCTAGTACAAACTAGTCTATGTGTAGACATACTAGTAGAGGGATACAGTGTAGGCTTGGTGAACGGTAGATGCATTCTTAGCAGGAAATTTAATCCTACCAGCAATTCCTGATACGACGCCATTCCATGAATGGAATGGTGGTCTGAGATCCTGTTGACCCCGATGGATAGTTGATTGCTGGAGATTTGAGGAGATTGGATGAAAAGATCAGAGTAACCAGTCTATCAGATGAACCCCAGGGGATATTGTCAAAAGTCAAAATGGCGACACTGATCGTACTTACAGTGATAAGATAACTCCTGCTACGGTCATCTCCCAACACTCATCGGTTCTCTACGTGGTATTGATGATGGAATGATGATAATAGCAACCATTGCTGAACATCTACAAAGTGTCAGGTGCTTTACATAATTCCTTCCAGTCTTCCAACAACCCACAATGTAGGAGTCATGGTCTGTGTTTTACAGGTAAGCAGCCTGAGGATCAGAGATGTCCCTTTCTCTGCCACGTGTCTGGTGAAGACACAACGGAAGGGAGTGGCTAAGGGGGTGTGCTGGAGTCCAGTGTCGGGGTTGTGGCCCCTCCTCTGACATGTAAAAGCTTCACTGACCTTGGGCAGGCTGTGCAACTTCTCTAAGCCTTGGTGTTCTTATCTGTAAAATGAGACTGTCCAGAGAACCTAGTGTGCCTGCCGCTTAGTAAATGATCAACAGATGTTAGCTGCCGCCGCCAATGTTTTTCTTCTTATTATTAATATTTTTATTATTGACGGCAGGCCTGGGAGCCATCATGACAAAGCGGTGCTCTTTCTTCTGCACCATACTGCCTTCTGGGGACAAGGGGACATCAGGAAGTCAGGTTTGCCTCTATCTACTGCATCTCTTTATCCCTTTGTCTCCCACATGGCTCTCTCCACCATTCCAGACGCCCTTGGCCACCTGCAGTGGTGCTTTGGAAATGCAGCTGCCCAGAGTCCAGGTGGCCCATTCTCCTTCTAGCCAATGACAGAGGCAGAGGCCACTCGCCAGGTGGCAATAAACTAAAGTCCCCGCTTCCCAGTGAGAGCGACTCCTCGGTGCCTCTGTCCCCCAGAGCTCTGCCTCCCGAAGGGTCTATGAAGGCCCTACCCTCCTGTCTAGCCAAAGCCATGGGGCGTGGGTGACCGTGACCCATCTGCTCAGAACTCTGATTAATACACACTTCCTGGGGAGCCACTGGGCTGGCTCTGCTGTCTTGGCTGTGTGTCACTAAAGCAGCCGGGGGTGACCCAAATATAGCCCAAATGTGTTAGTTAAAAATCCTTTTGGTTTTAGGCAACAGAAACCCACTCTGGTAGTACAGACAAAAGGGAAAGACTTACCGTTATGTAAGACTGCAGGACTGTCGTATAGATTCTAAGTGTCAAAATGCAGCAGAGGACCCAGAAAACGGCAAGGGACGCATGGAACGCACACTCTACCTCCTGCTCTGTTGCCGTGCATGGCTGCTGCATTTCTCCTTTTGAGAACTGGCTTCCTCTGCTGCTCCGTGCGGAACACACGGCGCCCCCAGGTGCCTTCGTGCGTAGGCCCGGCCACCTGGGGACCTTCTCTCTGACTCTCTTTCAAATCTAAGTGCCAAGGAGGCATCTCTCATTGGCCTTGTCTGGGCCACATCTTCACGAGCGACCAACTTGATGGAATTGCATTCACATGTTAAGAAACATCAATATACATCACTGTAAACTCTAGGTAGGAAAGTGGAAATACGAATCAAATGAGAAGTAATTATACAGAATTATGCACCTAACAGGATTACAACTCTGTGAATCTATTTGTGCATGTGATTAAAGATGAGAAGAGGCCGCAGCGACATGTATCAAATGGCTTCTATTGTGGTAAACGTGGCATCTTTTGCTGCTATTGCTATTATCCATAAAAAGAATTGTCATTTATGCTGCACTGCACAGTTCAGAATGCAAGGCCACTGAGGGTGGACATTGCTCACATTTTTTTTTTTTTTTGAGACAGAGTCTCACTTTATTGCCCAGGCTAGAGTGAGTGCCATGGCATCAGCCTAGCTCACAGCAACCTCAAACTCCTGGGCTCAAGCAATCCTCCTGCCTCAGCCTCCCGAGTAGCTGGGACTACAGGCATGCGCCACCATGCCCGGCTAATTTTTTCTATATATATTTTAGTTGGCCAATTAATTTCTTTCTATTTATAGTAGAGATGGGGTCTCGCTCTTGCTCAGGCTGGTCTCGAACTCCTGAGCTCAAACGATCCGCCCACCTCGGCCTCCCAGAGAGCTAGGATTACAGGCTTGAGCCACCGCGCCCGGCCTCACATTTGTAAGCAAAGAAACTGAGGTTCAGAGGATTCATTGACCCTGCTAATAAGTAATAGAGTTAGATGCCAGATCTCATGCTCTCGCAACTGCACTGTATCGTATCTCATGTTGTAAAGTTTACCAAAAAAAAAAAAAAGAGAGAGAGAGAGAGAATATTAAAATCGATTCTGCATGCAGTGGGTGTGTTCAAGGTTGGTGACATCTATAAATGGAGTCCTAAAGCCACACACACAAAGGCAAATAAGGAATGGAGGTTCCCTGGGCTAAGAAGGCTCACCCTTCTCTGGGATCAAGGAATGGCTGGGTGCATGGCTAGTGCCAAAGCTTGCTTAAGACATACACCAGAGAGGAGTTACTAACCTTAAGCATTCCAAACTGCCCTGGGGACACCTGAGTTTCCATTATTAGAGATGATTTCGTATTAAGGGAACACGCTAGCCCCATGATTCTCGGGATTGGAGAGGACACTTTATCATTTGTAAGGTCCCTGTTGGAGATGTCACCACCACTCTTAAAGCTCTGCTGTGGCACCAAACAGGACTCGCTATTTTCCTGCTTTTTTTTTTTTTTTTTTGAGACAGAGTCTCACTTTGTTGCCCAGGCTAGAGTGAGTGCTGTGGCATCAGCCTAGCTCACAGCAACCTCAAACTCCTGGGCTCAAGCGATCCTCCTGCCTCAACCTCCTGAGTAGCTGGGACTACAGGCATGCATCACCATGCCTGGCTAATTTTTTCTATATATTGCATTTTTCTATATATTGAATTTTTCTATATATTGAATTTTTCTATATATTGCATTACCGACTCCTGCCAGTTCCCTGCCCAGTGGGATGGAAGGGACTTCCTCCCTGGATGAGGCCGCGTAGAGTGCTGGCACTTGTGGCAGCACCATCTGCACCTGCCAGAGATTGCACACAGCAATGTCTCAACTGTCTTTAACTGTCTTTAACTGTCCAGGTAATTTCTTTCTATATTTAGTAGAGACGGGGTCTTGCTCAGGTTGGTCTCGAACTCCTGACCTTGAGTGATCTGCCTGCCTTGGCCTCCCAAGAGTGCTAGGATTACAGGTGTGAGCCACCACGCCCCGGCCCTCCTGCTTTTTTTTTTTTTTTTTTAACACGGGAAATATAAGACCAAATATTGGTCGAACGAATCAGTGTCTACGGCCAATCCACCTACACATGCTACATATAGTTTGCATTTCAAGGACATTGCACCATTGTCTAATGTCAAAATCATGAGGCTATTCCGCCCCTTATCAAACACATATTGGGGATAACTATAATTTTTCAAAAGCCACGAAGGGAGAAAAAAAAAAGAAAAAACAAGCCTCATTGGTCTTTGGTAATTTTGGCTTTAGATGAGAACAGGTGATCTAGTTCAAAACCCAGAATGTTCCTAGCGAAAGCGTTTGTGGGAAGGGTTTCTGCTTGTCCTCGGCTGGGGTCGTCCTGCTGTTGGGAGATGAAGACTTGGGAGCTCGTAATGCTAATGATGTGTAAATGCATTTTCAGCTATTTTATTAAGCTGGCCTTTCCAGGTTCATTAGCATTAATATTTATGGTGGGAAGACGCTCCTCCCGAGACTCAGCAAATAGCTTTCCTATTGTCCAGGTAAAATTTACGGCACGTTGGACTAAGAGGAGGTACCACTTCAGTCTGGGCTTGTACTTCTCATGGGACTTGGAAGCTTCACTGATGGTCTTGGGTGGGTGTGGATCTTCAGTCTATGGGGACAGCCGTCTTTCCTACGGGGGCCGGTCCCCATGCTCTTAGGAGCCCAAGAGGAAATGGGAAGGTCTGTGTGCTTCAGGGCAGAGAGGCGTGGTGCAAATTCTGAGGTTACATCCTTCTCCGTGGCAACTGGCACTGGCAAGTTCTACCATTTGCTGCCACGGTCTCTGCCCTGACAAAAGGTTACAGTCTCCTCTGGATGGAAAGGTACAGGCAGGACTCCTGCCGGTTCCCTGCCCAGTGGGATGGAAGGGACTTCCTCCCTGGACGAGGCCACGTAGAGCGCTGGCACTTGTGGCAGCACCATCTGCACCTGCCTGAGATTGCACACCGCCATGTCTCAAATGGGGCTTAAAATTTCTGGCTG
>VSMD01075194.1:27458-102431 GCA_008750895.1 Mirza zaza | reverse complement strand
TAAGATGGTAAGTTTTGGCTGGGCGCGGTGGCTCAAGCCTGTAATCCTAGCTCTCTGGGAGGCCGAGGTGGGCGGATCCTTTGAGCTCAGGAGTTCAAGACCAGCCTGAGCAAGAGCGAGACCCCATCTCTACTATAAAAAATAGAAAGAAATTAATTGGCCAACTAATATATATAGAAAAAAATTAGCCGGGCATGGTGGCACATGCCTGTAGTCCCAGCTACTTGGGAGGCTGAGGCAGCAGGATTGCTTGAGCCCAGGAGTTTGAGGTTGCTGTGAGCTAGGCTGACACCATGGCACTCACTCTAGCCTGGGCAATAAAGTGAGACTGTCTCAAAAAAAAAAAAAAAAAAAGATGGTAAGTTTTGTTACAAGTTTGTACAGAAGGAAAAAAAGAAAAAGAAGTTTTCCTTTTCAAAATAGACTTCAAGTTAAATCATATTTTTCAGGGTTATTTTGAAGACAACAAATTATAGCATAACATTATCCTAATAATACTCACATATTTAAGTACAATCAATTCTTTGATTAGCCAGACTAATATAAATATTTCATACAAAATAATTCCAATACAATTTTGACTTTTTAGAATGCAGTAAGTCAGATAGATCCTCCCTTCTCATCTCTGACCGCTTCCCAGCTTAAAACTATTCTTGGTAACCTGGGACCCAGTGTGGGAGAAGAACCCAACTCCCATGAGATGCCACAAAGAAAACAATCTACATAAGGATAATTGTTGATTATATCAGCTTTAAAGATAATTTTAACTTGACATAATTGGAAGAACAGTTTTTATACTGTATACAATTTAAAAGCATCTCCCAGATGGGAGAACATGCCATCTGGATTCTTTTCAAATTTGAGATGCTTATGGATTGTATGCTACATTATCCTAGATTTTCTCCTATCTCCTTGACCACTCACTCTTAACAGTGGTCCTACTTCCTCCAGCCCAGTTAACAACGTTTTCACCCCTGAGCCTCTGGCTCTTTATAAGTTCTCCCCTCTAAAAGTCAATGTACTTTATGCATAGTGATCCCCAATACACATCTCCTGCTCTTATTGCTGCTGAACTACAGTTCCAATGTCTCTTCCTCCCCTAAATCAGCTACCACAGCTATCACTACCATGTTCCAACTACATACATTATTGCAAGAAATCTTTTGAGAAGCAGAAGCAAAGAAAGGGGTATGCATTCCAAAACATCAGAAAAGACTATGTGCTATCAATATTAAATATTAACTAAAACATAATCATTCAAAGTTTCAGTACATTGCATTTTTAAAATATACACGCATATGTATCTAGGAATGTATGTACGTACGTATGTTGTTTATGTTATCTGCTACTAAATTATAAATGGCAAAGGTAGGAATCCACCTATTTGAATACAACCCCCTGCTTCACATCAAGCTCCATGCTCTGCACATAATAACTACTGTATAAATGGTCAAAGAATCTTCAAGAAAAATAAGGGTTGAAAGTTAAGACAGTACAGAAGCTGCAGCTTTAAGGCAGACCAGTACTAACAAATGAAAGGCTCCACAAAACCTATAAGAGAGCTGAAGGCATTTACTCCTTCCCAAACTCAAGGCAATTCATGAGATTAGGCCTCTAAAATCTACAAGAGACTCAATTGCCTCCCCACCCCCACCCCAAAGTAGGCCTAAGTACCTGCCACAGCATTTCTGTTCCAAGGAATGCCCATCTTTTTCTGTTAAAAATTATATCAGTTTACTTCAGGACTGGCTTGCAAATAAGTCTAATGTGTCTCTGGCTAGCACATAATGCATTCACTCAACAAATATTAAACACCTGCTACATCCGAAGCACCAATCTAGGTGGAATTAAGGCAATATGAACAAGGCTGACAAATAATATCCTTGCCCTCATTGAGTTTACATTCTAGTGTGGAGAAAGACAACCCATATAAATGTATGTTTGATGGTCACAAGAGGTATGGAGATAAATAAAGCAGAGTAAGGAGGAAAGAGAGGGCAGGAAGCAAGGGATATCATTTTGTATGTGATGGCCAAGGAATGTTTCATTGAAAGCGTAATATCTAAGCAAAATATCCTGAAGAAATAAGGAATCAAGCCAGGGAAAGGGATCAGCAAGTACAAAGCCAAAAAGGTTGGAACCTATTAGGTTCAGTTTTTTCATCTGTAAAATGGGTATAATATCCCCTACCATTTAAGAATTGTGGAATGTACTCAAAAAATCTGATTATCACAGTAATCTTTGGGCCTACCATACCAGCAAAACCCTCAGCATACTGTCTGGCACACAGGAAACACTCAGAAAAAGTACAGGTTGAGTACCCCTTTTCTGCTTGGGACCAGAAGTGTTTCACATTTCAGAACTTTTTGGATTTTGTAATATTTGCATTATACTTGTCAGTTAAGCATCCTCCAAATCCAAAAATCCAAAATCCATAATGTTCTAATAACATTTCCCTTGAGCATGTCAGTGCTCAAAAAGTTTCAGATTTTGGAGCATTTCAGATTTCAGGTTTTTGGATTTGGAATGCTCATTATTATCTAATCTCTGTAATAACCTATAAGGCAGGTGGGACTATACCTCATTTACAGCTAAAAAAGCTGAGGATCAGAGATTTGCCCAATCCTCTGCTAACCCCTAAAATTCCTATAAAGATATACAAATATACTCCACAATTAAATAGAGTGCTTAAGGCCAGGTGCAGTGGTTCATGCCTATAATCCCACCACTTTGGGAGGCCCAGGCAGGAGGATCACTTGAGGCCAGGAGTTGGAGACCAGCCTGGGCAAAACAGCAAGATCCCATCTCGACCAGGCACGGTGGCTCACACCTATAATCCTAGCACTCTGGGAGGCTGAGGCAGGCGGATTGCTCAAGGTCAGGAGTTCGAGCCTGAGCAAGAGAAAGACCCCAACTCTATCATAAATAGAAAGAAATTAATTGGCCAACTTATATATAGAAAAGATTAGCCAGGCGTGGTGGCACATGCCTGTAGTCCCAGCTACTCGGGAGGCTGAGGCAGCAGGATTGCTTGAGCCCAGGAGTTTGAGGTTGCTGTGAGCTAGGCTGACGCCACGGCACTCACTCTAGCCTGGGTAACAAAGCAAGATTCTGTCTCAAAAAAAAAAAGAAAAAAAATCCCATCTCTACAAAAAATAAGAAAAACTAGCTGGGCGTCATGTGCCTGTAGCCCTAGCTACTACTCAGGAGGCTGAAGCAGGAAAATCACTTGAGCCCAGAAGTTTGAGGCTGTAGTGAGCTCCACTGCACTCCAGCCTGGGCAACAGAGCAAGACCCTATCTCTTAAAAATAAAAACAAAAAGACTTAAAAATACACTGCCAAGATGAGGAAACCCTTCACATTAATGTCCACTCTTTAGCAGTATGGTAAAGTATGTAGCATCAAGAACTTGGTAGCCAGATTCCTTGGGTTCACATGAAGGCTCCACCACTTCCTATGTATGTATCCTTGGGCGAGTTTAAATTTTATATGCCTCCATTTCCTCACCAGTAAACAGGAAATAATAATAGCACCTACACTTCACAGGGTTGTTGGGAAGATTAAATGGGTTACTTTTTGACACCACTTTTATTTCAGTGCTTCACATATATCTACTGTTAGTAGTAATAGCATGAAAGTAAGATAAGGAAACCACCATGAAAAATTTTCAATTTTCTATGGAGAACTTTTGAAATTGTAAAGATACTAGAAGTAGAAAAGCAGCAGAAAAGGCTAGGAAAAAATGAAAAACAAAAGCTGGCATCATAATGTTGCCTGATTTAGACCAGTTTACCTGAAGAGATTGTTGCTATTAGAATTATTGTCCTTTTAGGCACTACCTTTGAGCCAGTGAGATATATGCCAACAATGCTTTGAATAACATTTTGATGCAAAGTGTTTTATAAAAAGGTTAATTCCTTAAAACAAATTCAGATGTCACTTTACTGAGGATTAAAACAGTACAAAATGACAAACTTTATCATCTCCCTGCCACTCAATCCCTTTCTAGGTGTTACTTGATGTTTATTATAAAATATGAAACATATCATGTGTAACTTCAAATTGAGAATGATCTATCCTCCATCAGTTCTCAGTAGAAAATAAGCTTTTCTCCTACCTAATCCCCAAATGTTTTCTGACTACTTTGAGAAGTTTAACTTCGCCCTATGTCTTATACATTTAGAATTCTTGCTTCATTTTATTCTCTTTCCCCAATGAAGGTATCACTATGAAATCTATAAATCATCCCACTGGGAGGCAGTGTATCACCGTGTGAAGAAGTGTTCTGGAATCAGGCATAACTGGATTTAAAAGTAAGCTCTGCCACTTATTAGCTGAGTGATCTTGGGTAAGTCTCTTAACCATTTTGAACCTCAATAAATAAAAATATCCACCAACTACCTCAGAGGGTTATTGTAAGAAACAAAAAATTAAATGTTAAGGAGCCTAGTACAACTTGCCATACAGTAAGCAGATATAGTAAATGGTATCCTGTCAAAACAAACTTTATCATTAATACAAAGCCAACTAGGGGAAACTACCTCTCTACCAACATACAGCTCTTAAATATGAATACTAATAATGCAATTATATTGCAAGGTTACATTTCTTTAAAAACCTAAGGTTTTAATTCAATTACTATTTGACAACCTGTATAATATACACTGCACAATGATAAGGATTCAAAATCAGATAGAAACATAGTTTCTAGGCTATGCACGGTGGCTCACGCCTGTAATCCTAGCACTCTGGGAGGCCGAGGTAGGCGGATTGCTCGAGGTCAGGAGTTCAAAACCAGCCTGAGCAAGAGCAAGACCCCGTCTCTACTATAAAAATAGAAATTAATTGGCCAACTAATATATATAGAGAGAAAAAATTAGCCGTGCATGGTGGCACATGCCTGTAGTCCCAGCTACTTGGGAGGCTGAGGCAGCAGGATCGCTTGAGCCCAGGAGTTTGAGGTGGTTGTGAGCTAGGCTGACGCCATGGCACTCACTCTAGTCTGGGCAACAAAGCGAGACTCTGTTTCAAAAAAAAAAAAATAGAAATTAATTGGCCAATTAAAACTATATACAAAAAATTAGCCAGGCATGGTGGCATATGCCTGTAGTCCCAGCTACTCCAGAGGCTGAGGCAGGAGGATTGCTTGGAGCCCAAGAGTTTGAGGTTGCTGTGAGCTAGGCTGATACCACAGCACTCTAGCCCTGGCAACAGAATGAGACTCTGTCTCAAAACAAAGCAAACAAACAAACAAACAAAAAAACATAGTTCCTAGACTGAACTCTTATTAATAAGAGATAAATTTGGATATTTGTTAATATTGTACACTTAAACGCTATGTATTTATACACAAACACAAAATTTCTTCTCAGGTTAGAAACCTATTTTTCTGCAGCAACTTAGAAAACTGCTTTAGTCTAACTTCAAAAAAGTAGGAACAAATTCCCTATCAAAAAAACTTTTCTAATAAAATCCCATACTGTCCAAATATTTAGAACACCCAAATATGAACACAACTACTGAATATTCCTCAATGAATACCAATAATTTATCCATTGATATTTAATCAAAACTCGAAAAAGTACATATACTTAGAACTGGAAAAATCCATTTGTCATTGACAAGTTTGCTTTTCAAAAACACACCTTCATGCTTCTGTTTCCCTGCCAGCCATGGCTACCACCACTTCCTCAATTCTCCTGCCAAGAGTAAAGTCTGAAGAATGTCTTTTGGCCTAAAGGAGTGGTGGAAACAGGGAGGGAACATATCGCAAAGGAAAAATATTATGGCTTTGCTAATATTTCCTACATTTTGTCTCCTTTACTGTACAAGAGAAATTCTCAAAGGTTCATGTTCCTATCTTTAATACTATTTCTTTAGATCACAAAAAATGTTTTTTTTTTTTTAGCAAAAAGATATTAAATGTGTTCTTTGTAATAACATTCTAGTCTCCATGAAGTTTGCAAATTAGGTACAAAGCAGTAGACACACTGGTGACTGGAAAAACTCTTCTTGCTTTTGAGAAAAGAAATAGGTTAGAAATCTAAGGAAAGGATATCATATCCCAATCCTGAAATGGAAATATTTCAAGTATACCAAACCTCAATCATACACACACACACACACACACCACACACAGAAAATGAATGTAGTGTCATATACTGCTAGAATGAAATTTCAAGCTAACATTCCAACAAGAATCCAAGGTCAAAAATTAAAACATAAGTATGTATAAATTTAACTTCCCATTTAAAATCACACATCTAGAATGTGAAATAAAGACAGACACACAAAAGAGTCCCAAACAACAATGTGATCATTAATTGCCCTTTGCTTTTACACAGAATCATAACACCATTTAGAAGGTCTTAACCTTTGGATGACAGTCAGTAAGTGCTTATACAGGATGATCATGGGCTCTTTTAACTTAGTTTATTAACCACCACCAAAGACTGAAACATTCCAAGGCCACTTTAAAGTCCTCAATTGTTTTTGTTTTCTTTTCTTGGTTATTTTGCCCCTAAAGATTTTCAGAGCAGTCCTTACTTTTCAATTCTTGTCATTAATCTCAAATTAAGGACACTGTCAAAACTGCACTGATGTTATTGGTTTTAGCTTAATACTCTTTAACATAGAGTAATCACAGTACATATTTCTTTAAATAGGTATGTTTAACTCTTTAGTTCTAGGAGGCCTAGGAGGGAGGATTGCTTGAGCTCAGGAGTTTGAGATCAGCTCTGAGCAACAGCAAAATCCCCATCTCTACAAAAAATAGAAAAAAATTAGCCGGGTGTGGTGGTGTACACCTGTAGTCACAGCTACTCAGGAGGCTGAGGCAGGAGGATCACTTGAGCCCAGGAGTTTGAGGTTGCAGCGAGCTATGATGACACCACTACACTCTACCCAGGGCAATATAGCATGACTCTATTGGGGGGGGAGGCTTTTGTGCTGATAAAGTCAACCTGACTGTATTTCCTCAGGGCAGAGACTTTGTATCTATTTTACCATTCTATATCCCACCTCTAGTAGGCACTTTAAGTACCAACTGATTTAACAGTGAGCCCTTGAGCGTCTGATAAAATACACACATACATTTTGTATAATACATAATTGCAGTGTTCAGGAACCTCCATCCTATCCATGCACCAACGCTTAAAAAACAGCAACGTTGGGCCAGGCGAGGTGGCTCAAGCCTGTAATCCTAGCTCTCTGGGAGGCCGAGGTGGGCGGATCGTTTGAGCTCAGGAGTTCAAGACCGGCCTGAGCAAGAGCGAGACCCCATCTCTACTATAAATAGAAAGAAATTAATTGGCCAACTAATATATATGGAAAAAATTAGCCGGGCATGGTGGCGCATGCCTGTAGTCCCAGCTACTTGGGAGGCTGAGGCAGCAGGATCGCTTGAGCCCAGGAGTTTGAGGTTGCTGTGAGCTAGGCTGACGCCATGGCACTCACTCTAGCCTGGGCAACAGAGTGAGACTCTGTCTCAAAAAAAAAAAAAAAAAAACAACATAGTTTTTAAAAAACTCAACTGTATTCATTTCATATAATAAATAAAATCTCTCCAAAATAATCTTTTGTCTACCATAGTCACTATACAGGCCACAAATTCCTTCATCTGGTCAGAAATGCTGTCCTCTTCAAGCTATACTCTCTCCTCATAATGGTTATAATGAACTAAATAAAACACTTTTAAAAATTGAATAGACCTACTTAATGGCTTTTATTTTTTTTGGAGACAGAGTCTCACTTTGTTGCCCTGGCTAGAGTGCTATGGCATCTGCCTAGCTCACAGCAAACTCAAACTCCTGGGCTCAAACAATCCTACTGCCTCAGCCTTCCGAGTAGCAGGGACTACAGGCACGTGCCACCATGCCTGGCTAATTTTTTCTATATATATTTTTAGTTGTCCAGCTAATTTATTTCTATTTTTAGTAGAGATGGGGTCTTGCTCTTGCTCAGGCTGGTCTCGAACTCCTGACCTTGAGCGATCTTCCTGCCTCAGCCTCTCAGAGTGCTAGGATCACAGGCTTGAGCCACCACACCCAGCCCTTAATGACTTCTTATAAGATAGTGACACCAACAAAACCTCCAAAAGTGAACTAGCTAGGGGGAAAAAAACACAGATTACTCAATGAAATATTAAAATAGCCAAGTATGAAAACAAAACTGGAAGTTCCCTTAAGATCAGACAGATGTTTACCACTCACCTCCACTCAAGAAGGGGAAAAAAAGATCTTAGTTTACAATATAACAGGTCCACAACTGTGCAAAAATAATTTCTCCACATTTAAATTCATCTTCAGTAATTTCTTTTTTGGGGGGAGGGGGAAGCAGTACCATAGCATAAACAGGCCAGAAATATAAAAATAACCATAAAAATCATAATAAAAAGGACTATTAATTTTATGAAATGATACATCAATCTCTACAAAACTAACTCTCAAATTATGTTACAGAATCAATTTAACTTCAGATAAGTTTCTAAACTGGACCTTTTTCTTCCTCTTGTAATACCACTTCTACCTAGTCACAAAATTATTTCTCTTCTTCTAGCTGTCTTTAGAAAAAAGTTTCCACAGAACTCCCATGAAATATCATACAATCTGCACTTATTCTTACAAAAATGGTAATGAGAACCTGAGTAACATGAAAGGAAAACAAACTCAGATGTAGTTATCTTGGGAGTTTTCTTTTTTTTCTTTTTTAACTTAGGAAGGTGCTTTTCAACATTAAGACATATAATCACCTCAGTCAAATAGCCACTTTAAAAATTCAACTGGAAATTCTCCTGGATTTTAAAAAACACTGTCTTGTCTTTTCTTACTAACCCTGCACCAATAAAAACTCCCCCAAATAGTAAAAATAAACCAACTATCAGAATATGGCACTTTACAATAATTTAAATCACTTTCACACCTACAGAAAACTCTGTAGGGGGTTTGAATCCCTTCTTACCATTTACTAATTGGGCAAGTTACTTGGCCCCCCTAAGCTTTGGTTTTCCCTTCCAAAAGGGGATATTAAATAGGGTCATCATACATGCTAGTTTCTCAGGGACGGTCCTAATTTATGCTATTATCCCACTATGCCATCCAGGTGATGTCCCCTTTCACTCTCAAAAGTATCCTGGCCTGAACAATAAATCTAACTGGTCATCCTACCTCATAGGGTTATGAAAATCAAGTGAACTAATACACCTAAAGCATTTGTAAGGGTATCTGGCTCATAATGTAAGAGTTTGGTTAGTATTAGCTATTGTTAATGTTAGTCACTGTCAATAACATTTTATAAAAGGTTTTGAATTGTATAATGAACAGTGCTCCCACAACATTTCTTTTTACAAATAAAATTATGCATTTAACTTTCCACATTCAATTCTTTAAAACAAGTAGCACTAACTGCTTGAAATCAACACTAATCAATTTATCCCACAGAGATGGCAATACCATCAATTGCATTCCCATTTTATCATACATAAATTTTAATAGAGACTATATTCAGGTTACTAGCGGGAAAGTGACTGCGAAAAGTAAAACTTTGCTCAGTGCCAAACCAAATCCCTTAATATTCTAGCCTTTCTCAACTAGGGTTCTTCATGTTAACAAAAGAACTCAGACAATGACTTGAGTGACTATTTTCTGAATTCTCCCAAGAATGGTACCTAACTAGTATCTTTCTAGATGTGCAGGAGAGAAACTAATTCATTATATTCAAGGGATGCCTTGGGGAGTAATTCTGTCATGGAACACCAGTTCTTGGCACTCTTGGAATACAAAGGAGAAAATGTAGATGAAAAGACTCAATACTGAACAGTCTGGGTAGAAGACTACTGTTCATCACCTGGAAAAAGTATTTCCTACAGGATGAAGCTTAAGGGAATAAGCAACATAAAGTATATAAATTTAGCTGGTGTAGTGGTACACACCTCTAGTCCCAGCTACTCAAGAGGCTGAGGCTGGAGGATTACTTGAGCCCAGGATTTTGAGGCCAGCCTGGGCAACACAGCAAGACCCTGTCTGTAAAAAAATAATAAATTTTTTTAAAATTTAAAAAATACATATAAAATGATTCATGTATATGAAAAGCACTAATATATATTCAGAAATCTAACATCCAGCATTCTTTCAGAGAAGAAAAACTCCAGTTATAATTTATGAAAAGCAGAGAGGAAGAAGAAAACTAAAACCAAGATATTGATCACTAATGAACCTAATAATCTAGGGCCCTGATACTACTTATCACCTGATAAAAATAAAAATAAGAAAATTTAATAAAGTGAAAGATGAACTAACAGAAAGTAGAAGCAAACAGAAGAGATATCAACAGAAGAAAAGAGGAAGTGTGAGGTACTATTAAATAACAGAAAAAAAATCTCCCTATAGAACCAGAGCACTGAATTATTAAAAGATTAGTCTAAATTTTTACTTCAAATCTAACCACTCAATGAACAAACTGAAGGACTGAGAAACTATCCTCCGACACACTTAACCTCCATTTTGGACAGAGCACAAATGACATAAAGAAAAAAAAATCTATGAGACCACTCCAAAATCTCCCTAGTTTCTGTCACAGTATGTATGCTTTCCCCTAAAAAAAAAAGTCAAGAATACAATTTAACATATTATCCCACAAATTTTAATGAGCACATTCAAATAAAATCAAAGCTCAGATTTACTTCAACTATTAGTATAAAATATAATATAGACCTCTTATCAGGCAGCAACTCATCAGACCCTGATTAAAAATCTGCATTTACCTTGCACTACACATGAAGAAAAACCTTGATTTTGTAAAATGTAAATAATAATGCATGCTTTCTGATGGCTGATAGTCCAAGACCTAAACCAGTTAAGGGATACAACTGAGTTTAACAAAAAAACACAGAGCTTTTCAAGTCAGGGTAATCTGGGTGGGTGTCAATCCAAGGCTGTCTATTATCGTGTGACTTTGGACAAGTCATTTACTCTCTGATAGCCTCAATTTCACCACCTGTAAAATGATAAGAACAACCTATCTTGTAATGTGGTTGAGAAGATTAAAATATAGTTATTAGAGTTCAAACGGAACTCAATTGGCAGTTAAATTAAGTTTCATCAAAAAGTTACAGGTCAGGCCTGCGCGGTGGCTCACACCTGTAATCCTAGCACTCTGGGAGGCCGAGACGGCGGACTGCTTGAGGTCAGGAGTTCGAAACCAGCAAGAGCGAGATCCCGTCTCTACCATAAATAGAAAGAAATTAATTGGCTAACTGATATATACAGAAAAGATTAGCCAGGCATGGTGGCGCATGCCTGTAGTCCCAGCTACTCGGGAGCCTGAGGCAGTAGGATTGCTTGAGCCCAGGAGTTTGAGGTTGCTGTGAGCTAGGCTGACGCCATGGCACTCACTCTAGCCTGTGCAACAAAGAAAGACTCTGTCTCAAAAAAAAAAAAAAAAAAAAGTTACAGGTCAAACCCATTGCAACAAATGTTATTCTTGCAAAAATGTAAATAGGATTTACTTCCCCTCCCAACAATGTCCAACACAATTTAAACTTACCTCTTACAAAGGAATTTTACATTTGAGTTATCCACTAATTTATTCAGAGCTTACAGAAATCTCCCTAGTTTGTCTCATCAAGCCTAGTCGTGTATTTTCCAACTGAAATACAGTCATGCTCTGCATGACATTTCAGTCAACAGACCTCATGTATTCCCATAAGATTATCATTTTTCATCTTTCACACCATATTTTTACCATGCCTTTTTATGTTTAGATACACAAATATTTACCATTGTATTAAAGTTGTATACAGTATTCAGTATAGTAACATGCTGTACAGGTTGATAGCATAAAAGCAATAGGCTATACAATATAGACTAGGTGTTTAGTAGACTATACCATCTAGGTTTGTGTAAGTACACTCTGATGTTCACACAACGAAATCGCCTAAAGATGCATTTCTCAGAATGTAAGGCCATCATTAAGCAATACATGACTATAATAAAAAAGAACAGACTATCAACATTATTCGTCCTCTCTTTCTTTGGGAGAAGTGTAAAACAATTTCAATAATCTCTTGACTTACTATGAAAGACTTATTGGTGTTTACTAGTCAGTATCAAAGAACTACAGCAAGCATACATTAAAAACATAATTCAGTTAGATTTCTATAGCTGCTAAAGATGTATAGACTTTTTTAAATGCACAAACACAAAAATTATTCCCCACCAAACACCACCACTTACATTAAAGAAATGTAAAATTTGGTTAAATTAAATGCAAAGCAGGAAACTAAGGAGACTAAAAAATCAAACTGACAATTTTGCTTTCTCACACATCTTTGCCAAACAAACCATGCAATAACCACTATTTGTGATACCTGGAGATATAAAGAATTATTATACAAGAACAGTATCGAACCACAAATTAAAAGTCCTAAACATATATCAATGCAGAAAACTACAAAAGAAACACGTAAAGAGCTTTCAAACTAGCCTGTATCTTTAAAGTTCCTTCTTTATTCTTCAACAATTAATCACATTTCAATACATATTGATGCCCACAGCTGACCAAGACTGTTCCTTTTCTTTGCTATTCTTCCCAACTCTCAAAACAGTGCTCTACTATATAGTAAACTGTAAATTTTAATTTAATGTTAATTTTAAGTTCAAAAGTTAACTTGCAGCATCAAAAACTAAGTCTTCTATTATAAAGAACTCAAAGTAAAAAGAATATGTTATTCACTGTTTACTACCTTCCCACACATGACTGTGGGCGGTATCAGTTAAATATGCAGAATATTAAACATCACTAAATTGTCCATGGCATATTTACACATCTAACCCTAAATTCCCAGAGTTGAACCTGAGCCTGCCCCTCAAAGTCCACTCCATTTTAATTCATAGGTCCTCAGGTGACCACAAAAGTAGATAAGGTAAAAAAAAGAGAAAACAATGAAAAAGAAATGTAGAATTTAATTTCATTTAAATTTTATTTAAGTGTTGGGCTTTAAAAATCCTAACTAAACTTCTAAGTTACCAAACTCATAATGTACTGGTTTAGTAGTTTTATCTATTGCCTCACCACAATAAATCTGATGCCACAACCTGCATCTTCTACTTAAGAATATTTGCATATGAATAAAAACTTGAAATATGTAATGTATCTTCCATTAACATCCTTCTAAAGCTAGAGGACTGGATATGAAATATACAAACAGACTACCTTAACAGTTATAAAATGTCTGTTCCTAGATTGGGGTGGAATTTTGCTTAATAATGATTAGGGAACACAACCAAATATAAAAATTAAACATCGATTATTTTGTATTCCCTTCAGAACTGTGACATATATTCCAAAATACATCTCAAAGGAAAGAAATAAACCTAACACTGAACAACACAAAATTGCAAAAAATATTTACCTTAAAAGAATTTAGGAGCGGTTCATGAATATACTAATTAAGGAAACCAAGGGTTTTAATGGCAATGCACTTTTACTGCTTATGGGTAATGCTCAGAATGATAACAGAAAGTATTAGATATTTTACATATCATCTTTTAACTTGTTATAGCACCAGATATTAAAGAGGGGGTGATTTAAATCATTTTAAATGTAAATATTCATTTTCATATCAGTTTAAAAAACCCACTTGATCCTCCCTGCCAGTCTCTGATACCTTAGAATACTATAGTTATTTCACAGTGGGAAGGAATAGCTAATAAGTACGTTTCTTTTCCAATCTGCTTCTCTACTCAGTCATTAAACACTAAATACTGAAACTGAATTCAGCTACCTCGATCTTCCTACCACGAACGCTCCCTATGGCACCCCAATCCCTTCCACTGTCGCTTATTCCAACTGCCAAAGCCCCTCCTATTAATAGTAAATCCCTTTCATACTGACTCACTGTAACTCCAACTTGATGAAATAGACACCAAAGAGAATTTACAAAATCTGCAAATGGATTTTTCCTATTTTCAAAGAATTTAAAAGGAAACTAAATGTTAAGCACACTCAGACTAAGTTACAAACATTTAAAGTTGAACCAATTCATAAGCATTTGTGACTTATTCTATATTGGTTCAATTTAAATATATTTCTGAAAGTTTTGCCAGGCATTATATAATTACTTAGACACAAGGCTAATACACAAGGGTAAATTTCCCATGCAAGTAATTTTGATATGTAAATATAAACTTAAGTCATTACATCAAGATTGCAATACAATTTGGAAATTTTTCTAACTATGGAAATTTTTAAGTACACACAAGAGTAGAATAATAGCAACAATGAATTCTCCTGTAGTCATCCAGCTACAATAATCAACTCAAGGACACTTTGGTTTAATCTCAACCTCCTACCCATTCCCTCTCCCCATTATCATCCACAAAAAGAATTAAGAGGAAGACAGTGTTCGGTAAGTACACTGAGAAAAACCCAAAGATAAAATAAGTATCAAAGAGTAGCAAGTTAAGTCAAAAATCCAACAATGTAACCGTACAGCTACTCTACACAACTTCTTTGTAGATGATAAATTTCTTTAAGATTTCAGTTAAACACAAAGAAGTGTTTTTAAGAATTTTAAAGAAGTCCATCCATAAAACCCAAAGGATATATTCAAAATTATACTTAAAAGGATAAATAGGACTATGTGATGAAGATGTACAATTAGCTTGCAATTAGCTTGCATTCACGCAGCACCTTAGCTCAAAATGAAAAAAAACAGACTATTTAACATGATGTGTCATAAAATCATAATTCAAACACTTGACAAACCCCTGAACACTTACACCTTTAACTGGTCCTTCTGATACCTAACTATAGATTGATATCAACGTAGAAAGGAAACGAGGCATTTTAACGTAAGTGGTTTAAAATGTTCAAAATTAACCCCACTGTTCATTGGGAAGTATATAAAAGCCAAGTCTAAACTACCTGAATTGTATGTCTAAGTACATATAGAAATGTATCCACTTTCCAGGACCGTCGTTTTTTAAAAAGATAAGTTCATATATACCCTTAAACGCAACGCGCTAGGCTACAGACAGAATTAGGAGACCGCCTCCTGCTTTTGCTCCTAACCAATACGCAGAGAGAGAAGGTTGGCAGGAAAGTGCTGCGAGGACAGTAACAAACACCAGCAGCTCCCGAGCAGGGCCTGCTCGAGCCAGGAATGACGCACTTCGGTAACCCGACTCTTTCTCCCCTCCACCCCCCGCCCCCAGCAGCGGTGCTGACACCGCCAACAGCCCAGAGTAGGAAAAAGACAACAGAAAAAAGACAGAGGTTGGACCGCACCAGGTTTCATCAAGAAACCTCGATTATTCCTCTTTCGACACTAACCACTAGGACTAAACAGGAAAAGAAGCTTCGTGCTTAAGCAAGTCCCATCATGGTGGTTTAAGAGTCACTAAATTAAGCTGATAATGAGTCCAATCCACAGAGACAAATACAGGGTGTGGCTGCTGTGAAATACGGCGGTCCGTGGGAGAAAAGGGGTATGGAATTTACACTCCAGTGTGAAGGGAAGATGAGGCTGGGGGGGGGGGGCGGCCCGCGCATTTTAAGGAACCATTGCAAACCAACACAAGCTTCTCGTCTACTTACACCTAACCCTACAGATCAAAAGTTTCTAATAGATATATCGTGTAAACTGTAAATAACCATTTAATCAAACACCATGACCCTCAATTTAAAAACTACATACGAGCATACGAGAAAGGAGGGAGAGGGAAAGGGGTGGTAGGAAACAACATAAAAAACATTGTAGGCCACAGAGGAGAAAGTCTCACAAACCGGATGAAACTACTAATGCAATATTAAAAATTAAAGCCGAATGCTGTAGCACAAAAAAAAAAATCACACGACAGCCTATTACAGTTAAGGATTAAAAATAAAATGACATATACACCAAGGGGGAGCGGAAACTAAATGTCGAAAGTACAGCGGTTTATAAAAAAACTAAAGGCAAAACAGGACATTCTCTCTACGGGGGAAAAAAAAGGCCGAAATCAACAATACGTTTACGGATTCTAGGCCAGAAGAAAATGGGAACGGGGCTCAAAGTTTTGCGGAACTACTTGATGCTGTTTCCCACACCTTCTCACTCCCATGGCCCATCCGACCCTTTCCGTCCCAAAATCGCCGTCCACAGATCTCCGGATACGTGGTAGAAGAAAAAAGAAAGTCGACCCCAAGCAAGAATAAAAGTGTGGAGGGAAAAAGCAGAGGCTGCCTACCTGGGGCAAGGATCAGCTCAGTTCGTGCCTTTAGAAAGACAGTGCGGGAGGGGGTGGGAATGAAAAGCAGCACTAAAACTAAAACAAAAGTGGCGCCAAAACCCCCCAACAAACAGCCTTCCACTCCCGCCCTTCCCCCCTCCGCCCATGCCAGGCGGGCAGGGCCCCCTTCGGGGCAAGGTCTGCGCGCGGGGGCCAACACCGCCAGACCCCAGCCTATTTATAAAATTGTTGCCCTAAGAAAACTGACCGAAGTCGGGCCTCGGAAGGGATGGAGAGATCGATGCCAATCGCTTTCCCAAGCAGTTCCCCCACCACGCGCTGGAGATGATGGGGCGGGGGAGAAGCAGAGGGGCCCGTCACATGAATGTTGTTCCCTCTCTAGGAAGGGAGGAAGAGAGGGAGGGAGGGGAGGGAGGGAGGAAAGGAAGGAGGGGAAGAGAGAAGGGAGGGGGCACGAGGGAGGGGTGTGATCAGAGTAGATTTTCCCTCGCCTCCCTAGGTCCGAGGCCCAAATATACACAACTGAGCCTCCTCTTTCTCCCCTCCCCCCTAGGTTCCCAGCACCACCATTTTGCTCTCTGCCTTCCCCTCACCACGATACCGCGCTCTTCCCCACCCCAGCCACGGCCTCCCTGGCTTTCCTCCCCCGACTACGGCTCGCACCCCACCCCACCTCCAGTTTTGGCTCTCCTAGGCTTAAGAGCCTGCCGGAGAAAAGAAACCTAAATCTAATGCTACACAGAGAAGCGGAGCCTCCATCTTGCGCTGCTCCGCGTTCTCCATTTTGGGCCACCCATGGGGGGGGGGGTCTCCGTAGAGGCCCCGAGGGAGAGTTGGGCGAGGGAAGGAAGAGAAAATCTTCAGCGAGGGTAGTCGAAAAGAAGAGTCCTGCCGTAGAAAGCCACTCTAGGAGTAGGAGGTAGGGAGGAAGGGGGGCTGGAAGTTCCTTGGAAGTGTTGGGGTAGCGACTTGGGGGGGGGAGAAGGCAGAAAGGAGGGCTGGGGGTGACGCGGGGGCGAGGAAGGTTCTCTCCGCCTGGACTTAGTCACCCGCTCCATGGCTGCCCCCCACGGGGGCAAAGGAAGCAGGGGGGAAATTAAATGGCAACAGAGTGCCCAACCTCTTTCCCTCCCAACTCCTCTCTCTCGCCCTGTTTCAACCATACACACCTCACGGTGGGCTCCGCGCCCTCCGGGTGCCCCTCCAAACTTCTAGAAGCTTCGCCTCCGCCATTTTATAACTTACCTCCCCCCTCAGCGTACACAGAGGCAGCAACGAGACTGTTCGCCTCCCCCACTCCTCCTTCCTTCTTTCTCAGGCCGGGGGCTTCTTCACCCCTGGGCTTGTACAAGATTTTTTCCCCTTCCTCTTCTTTACACCCTCGAATTCTACTCAGGGACGGAAGCTCCCGCGGTTCTAGAGCGGTGGGGGGTTTTGAAAGTGGCGGTCGGATCCGGCGGGTTTTTTTTTTTCTTTTTTTTTTTTTTTTTTTTTTTTGGTGGCGCTTCGGGATTGTTTGGGGTGTTCGCTCTTCGGCGACTTGGAGGCGAATGGAACGCGCAGGCGCCATCTGTCGGCCACGAACCCGCGCCTGGCTCCCGTTGGGAGGGAGCGGCATCTAGCGGCAGAGAGCTGGCACTGCAACGCCTGGCTCCCAGCCCTCCCACCCAGCGTCCTCCTCCCAATCACCGACCAATAGTGGCCGACTGACTCCCGGGTTCAGCGTCTCCGACGCCGCCTGCAAACGAGGCGCCCGCAGGGGCGCGCCGCCGAGTGGGGTAAACAAGGTGCCGTGCCCGCGCCTGACTTACTCATTCGTTTGGCTGCGCTTCCGCCGTGGACTCGATCAAGCTGTGGTTTCTCTGTCTTTATTGGGGGATTCAGGGGATGGCGATAGGAATGTCCGGCGGAGCCCCGGGCCATGGGAATGAGAGGCGATGCTCGCTTGGGACCCATCCGCTGGGCCCCTCTGCCCCTCGTGCAGCTCCCAGGTGGCAGCCCAGTCGGGCATCACCCTTCGAAGTCCCCTGTTTTGACACGCCCCGGTGAGGGGTCTGCGGCCCTAGTTCTTAGACCCTCGCTGCACCCTCGTCCCTCCCCCTAATCACCAAAAGAACCAACTCCGCCTAACTCTGGCACCTGATCCTAAGTGGTTTAATGGGGTTTGGTTTTTTTTTTTTTTTTGGTTTTGGTTTTGGTTTTTCTTTTGCTTCGGGTATGGGGAGAAAGCGAGCTGATTCTCTATCAGGAAGATTGGCCCTGGAAAAGAAAAACATTTTTTTTCTTGGCAACCTACTATTCGTGTCTACGAGAAAACGTGGTCTCTTGCTTCCAAGGTTTAGGACTCTTAAGGAACTGAGCTACTAGGCTAGGCCGGGCGCTCGACCAATTTATTCGCCACTCTGGGGGCGGGGGAGGAGATAGGACGGAGCTAAGCGGAGGGAAATCGAAATTTGGGCAGAAAGCGTCCAGGGGGACCTACCGGGTCTTCCCCGCCTCCCCCGCGCATCCACCGCTTTCCTGAAAACGTGGGCGGAGGAGGCCTCGCAACATTGTTAGGAATTTAGGTTCCTTCTTATCTTGCCTTCCCAACCCTCCCCCAATGTTTGAAGTGCTAAAAGACCCTTTCCGCTCCTTAGACCCCAGTTAACTCCAGGTCTTTATCACCCCTGTTTTTTTGGTTTCTAATCCGGTGTACTGGACCTTTGACCACTGAGAGTTCTCTAACCCAGGGGAGACAAACGGGGAGGGCCCCTCTCAAGCGCCACTTTTCCTAGGGCAGGAAGAAGTGACCTATTACAGTGTCTCCATTACTGTTATAGAAAGTTACTAGGTTCATACAGTAGTGTTTGGTTAAGAGCTCTTCATGTCTGTTTCTTTTGTTAAATTTCGATTAAAATATATGTTAATACATACTTAATAACAAACCACATTTTCCAAATGAGAAATATTGTAAGCCCCGTGTCAATCGTAAAGCTTTCACCCCATATCACCTCTAAAGCATTCCTGGTGCAATATAATGATTATTTTCAGACCTTAAATTATATTCCTCCCGCATCTGTGTGTCTTTCATCCTCTGTGCTTATTTTTTTCTGCAACTTTAAAAAAAAGTTATTGTATATTTAATCAACTAAACAATAAAAGTTAAACAGAAACATCTAAATATCAATACAAGAAATAAAGTCTGAGACATTTTTACTTACCTCTAAAGCTTTGGGGAGTGGAATACTATTCAAAATAAATTTCCATTTCTTTTATAGACCGTCTTTGGTAGAATGCTATACAGTTTTTAATAGATTCCAGTTACAGAATGATGCAGCTAGAACACTAAATGGGAGTAGTGGAAAATTTACAGAGTTATATAAGTTAATACAAAATTCCACTTGAAGTAATACAAAAATTGGGCTGTGTACCAAATCATTTTACATTAATTTAATTGAATTGTGCCAATTTAATATCAGTTGATATTAAATGATTTCCAGTTTTAGTATTACCTGAAAATTACTGATTTTCTGCTCCAAACATCACATTGATAGTACATGGCACAAATAGTTTTTCAACTATTTTATAAATTTCTGTTCTCAGTTGATTGTCTATGTAGCAACTGAGACTTTAAGCAGTTTTATACTTTGAACAAAACTGAAAAGTTTCTCTGGTAAACTTGCTCTTATTTTGTGAAAAATACCACTGAAGAAGAATAATGACTGTTGCTGGTATAACATCAGAAATAAATTTTGTGGCAAATTTATACTGACATCTGAGTACATTTCACAGTATCCCCCGCCCCCCCCTTTTTTTTTTTTTTTTTTTTTGCTAGAGCTCATTCAAAAACTATTCAAGCCTTCAATACGTACAGATCACAGTGCTATGTGCCCCAGTCCTATCCTAAGAAGTGGAGTTTATTTCATAAGGTACCAAAATACCTAAAGAGTTTACCCTTCAAATTTGAAGACAAAGTGAGAAAATGCTATCAAATGAAATATGTAACTTACATAAAATAAGCTTCATCTTAATTATTTGTAACATGTCCTTCATGAGATAATATTGTAAGGACAAAAGCTTGGGTGCCTGATAAGAAATATTGCAAAAGGAGAGATAAATAGTTAGAACTTACAAACATTTGATACTGTGTAAAGGGCAATATACTATTTCATGCAAAAATATTCCAGTCACTAGAAATTCATACCCTACAGTGTACCAGAGATAATCCTTCAGGTTTACCATAGTCTGAATAAAACATCCCAGAATTCTCTTTGCCCTGAGTCCATGCAAATGGAGCAAATTTCTGATTATAAATTAGATTTTCCAGATAGTCTCCTACTCTGGACAGCATACATATATATTTTGTATTTCCTGTGATTCCAAACATAACTTAAAACCCAGAAACCTGAAGATACATAAATTTGAGTCTACAGAAATTAAAAATTATATATAGCAAAACACCATAAACAAGGTCAAGAGATACACCATAAACTGTGAGAAAACATTTGCTACGCGAATGAAAAAGGCTAATCTAAATATATGAAGAACTTTCACGAATCAGTAAGATAAAAATTAAAACTCCAATAGAAAAATGAACAAAGGCTATATATAAACAGTCAACTTATTGGAGAAGAGATACAGATGGCTAATAAATACCTAAAACAGTGCTCAACTTCATTCACCGCTAAGAAATGCAAAGTAAATACCACTTCTCCTACCAGATCGGTAGAAATTTTAAATTTTTGATAATACTGTGTTGGTAAAGTACTAAGAACTCTCATATACCATTGGGGGAGTACAAATTGCTAAAAAAAATGAGAAAAATTTGAAAGTATTTCAGAATAGTAAAATGTAAAATTGATCTAGCAATTCCATTTCTAGGAGTCTATCATACAGATATATGTTACACAAAGATATATATATATATACACAAAGATTTTTCATAACAGCTCTATAATAGAAACTGACAACAGTACAAATGGGCATTATCAGGGAATTGGTTAAAGAAATTATGATAACTTCCTTACAATGGAGTCCTATGCCCACCATTAAAACAAGTATATATTTATCTAGTGATTTGCAAATATGTCCAAGATGTAAGTGAAAAAAACAACTTGCAAATAGCTTGTATAGTGTGATCCCACTTGTGAATGTATTTATATATACATGTATTAGCATATGCATAAAATATGCTTTTTAAAATTTTTTTGTTTTGACAATTGATCTCATAGACACAGAGAGTAGATGGTGGTTATCATAGGCTGGGAAGGGTAGAGGGCAGGGAGTAATAAACTGGGGATTGTTAATGGGTGCAAAAATATAGTTAGATAGAATGAAAAGTATTTGATGGCACAATGTTAGTATAATTAACAATAAGTTAAGGTACACGTTTAAATAACCAAAAGTATGGAATTAGAATGTTCCTAACAAAGAAATAATAAATGCCTGAGGTGATGGATATCCCAATTACCCTGATTTGATTAATCCACATTGTATGCTTATATAGAAACATCACATGTACCTTATTTTTTTTTACATGTACCTTATAAAGATATACAACTATTATGTACCCATAAGAATTAAAAAGATACATAACACAAAAAATTTAATTTGAAAAATTAATAAATAAATTTTTTGTTTTGAGATGGGGGTGGGGCGTGGGGGGGGAACTCTCTAAGCCCAGCTAGTGTCGAACTCCTGGGCTCAAGGGATCCTCCTGCCTCAGCCTCCCAAGTAGCTGAAATTACAGGCAAGCACTACCTTGCCCAGCTTTAAGAAGATATAGGAAACCTGGTAATAGTTACCTCTCAGGAAAGAGGTAATACAGAGTTCCATAGCTTATAATTTTTCTTTTCACTGTATACATTTCTACCTTATTTTAATGTTTATTTTACAATGAGCATGTATTACTTATGTAAGTTTTAAGATCTTAACACTGGTTGCTCTGGAAAACAGTTTGGCACTTTCTTATAAAGTTAAGTTAAACATACACTTACTGTATGACCCAACTAACTTACTCCTGAACATTTATCCTAGAGAAATGAAAACTTATGTTTACACAAAACCTTCACAAGTGCTCACAACAGCTTTATTTGTGATAACCAAAAACAGAAAATGACCCAAATGTTCATCAACTAGTGAATGGTTAAGCAAACTGTGGTACATTCATACAGTGGAATACTAAGCAATAAAAAGAAACTATTGATACACACAAAAACTTAGATTCATCTTTAGGGTATTATGCATAGTGGAAAAAGCCAATCTCAGCCAGGCATGGTGGCTGAAGCCTGAAAGACTGAGGCAGGAAGATCTCTTGAACTCAAGAGTTAGAAGCCAGCCTGGGCAACACAGTGAGATCCTGTCTCTAAAAATAATTAAAAATAAATTTAAGGCCAGGAGCAGTGGCTCACGCCTGTAATCTTAGCACTCTGGGAGGCTGAGGCGGGTGGATCACTCAAGGTCAGCAGTTCAAAACCAGCCTGAGCAAGAGCGAGACCCTGCCTCTACTAAAAATAGAAAGAAATTAATTGGCCAACTAAAAATATATAGGAAAAAATTAGCCAGGCATGGTGGTGCACACCTGTAGTCCCAGCTACTCGGGAGGCTGAGGCAGGAGGATCGCTTGAACCCAGGAGTTTGAGGTTGCTGTGAGCTAGGCTGACGCCACAGCACTCTAGCTCGGGCAACAGAGTGAGACTCTGTCTCAAAAAAAAAATAATAAAACAAAAAGAAGAAGTTTTGAGAGAGGAGTATGAACAGAAATGTGACTATTCAAAGATAGCTTTAATTCTAGTGAGCTATTCATCAGAAAAATCACTTTTTCTTTATTCTACTTTTGCCTTTACAATTTGGGGCAAGATCCCCGGTGGCACCGGAATAAAGGACTCCCTAAAGTCCTTTAATTTTGAAAATATAATGGAATCACATTATGTAACTCTTTGAGGTTAGATTTTTCTTTTCTAAATTTATTTTTATTAATTTTTAAATTAATTAATTTATTTTTTTGAGACAGAGTCTTACTCAGTTGCCTGGGCTAGAGTGCCGTGGCGTCAGCCTAGCTCACAGCAACCTCAAACTCCTAGGCTCATGCGATCCCTTGCCTCAGCCTCCCCAGTAGCTGGGTCTATAGTAGCCAGCCATGACTCCTGGCTAATTTTTCTGTTTTTAGTAAAAACTAATTTTTCTGCTTTTAGTAGAGACGAGGGTCTCACTCTTGCTCAGGCTGGTCTAGAACTCCTGAACTCAAAGTGATTCTCCCACCTCTGTCTCCTAGTGTACTAGGATTACAGGCGTGAGCCACCACACCTCGCCTTTTTCAAAATTTTGTTATACAAGAACTAGGATTTATCAAAGAAAACGTTCAAGAGCCACAACTGGTGGGCCCAGAACAGACCCAGCAGCAAATGCCGGGAAAAGCCACTGGCTATTCACAGCCTGCCCATGGTGGGGCGGGCAGCATCTGTGCTGGCTCCTCGGCCCACAGCCAGCTTGAGAAAAGTCCAGGCCCTGCCTGCAGAGGAGCTGCTCCAAGCTGACCCGGAGGAAGGGCTCGTGGCACAAATGCTGCTTGCTTCAAACAGGACACCCTCAATGCTGGTTCCCCTGAGGCTCAAAGCTCCTTCCTGGGTATTCAGGGGCAAGAGCAGAGAGAGAAGAGCAGAGAAAACCCACCTCACACATACTCCCCACAGTCAGCGATGATCACCTTCTGCCATGGCTTCCCTTCCTTGCTGCTCTGGGCCTGGAACCTGGTTGGAAGCAGCCCCTCCTCCTGGAAGCAGCCCCTGCCCCATCTCTCCCAGGCCCCAGAGCGCCCTCTCCAGCCTTCCCACAGGGCTATGCACTAAAAATCCAGGCAAGGAGGAGGCCTGTCCAGGCTATGTACTTTCTCAAATACTTTTGATTCATGGTTGCTGGAATCCAAGGATACAGAGCCCACAGATGCCAAGGGCTGACTGTAATTCATTGTCCTTAACCTCAGCTTGCAACCCATTGAAAAAAGATAGTCAAGGCCGCTCTTTTGCGTCCTTGCTTCAGAGATGACGGTAGGAACAACGGTAGTGCCAAAAAGGGTCGTGGCCATGTGTATCCTATTAGCTGCATGAACTGCCCAATGCGTGCCAAAAGACAAAGCTAGAAAGAAATTCATCATTCAGAACATAGTAGAGGCCACAGCTGTCAGGGACATTTCTGAAGCGAGTGTCTTCTATGCCTATGAGCTTCCCAAGCTGTATGTGAAGCTACATTACTGTGTGAGTTGTGCCATTCACAGCAAGGTAGTCGGGGATCATTCCTCCAGAAGTCCGCAAGGACTGAACACCCCTACCCTGATTTAGACCTGCGGGTGCTGCCCCAAGACCTCCACCAAAGCCCATGTAAGGGGTTGAATCCTTGAGGACTGAAGAAAAACTATCCTTTGGAAAAAATAAAATGGAAATGATACTTAAAAAGAAAAGATAGTCAAGGCCAACCGCCTTGGTTTATGCCTATAATCTCAACACACTGTGAGGCTGAGTTGGGAAGATGGCTTGAAGCCAGGAGTTCAAGGCCAGCCTGGGCAACACAGCAAGAACCCATCTCTATAAAATAAGAAAAATTAGCTAGGCTTGGTGGCACATGCTTGTAGTCCCAGCTTGAGCCCAGGAGTCCGAGGCTACGGTGAGCTATAATCATGCCACTACGCCACTACATTCTAGTCTGAGCAACAGAGTGAGACCCTGACTCATACACACACACAAAAGGGTAGTCAGGATGAAATGAATCCAGTCAAGTGTTATAGGTGCTATTATAGAAGATTGACAAAGTAGAATGTGAGCACAAAGGAAAACGTAGGCAGAAGTCAGAAAAGGATGGTTAAGAGTTGAAATGACATGGTATTCATTAAGCAAACAAAAGATGCAGAGCTTTGCCCAGGGAGGGTTATGAACAAAAGCACAAAAACGCCAAAACAGGCAGCTCCTCTCCCAGAACTATTACACAAGTAATTCATTTGGCTGACACCTAGGAAGTGGAGGGCAGGGGGCACTATTGAAAGAAGAACTGGAGAAGTTTACACTGGAGACAAGGCAGGAGCCCAATCACAGAGAGCCCTTGTATGTAGTGCTGAGGAAGAAGTTTGGTATCCTGTAGGCAAGAGAGAGCCATAGAAGCAACATGCTCAGATTGACATTTTTAAAAGATGCCTCTGGGTGATGCATTGGGAAGGGACAGCGTGAGAGGTGATAGGCTTGAACTAAGCAGTGGCAGTGAAAATGTAGTCAGGGTTTAGACAGAGTATATATACTTTTCAGCATGAAACAAGATGATATTAATAATTACAGCAAACAACTTCATTTTGTCTTTATTTGATAATCCATTCGGTTTTCCTCTCTGCGTGTAAATGTGTGTGTATAGATAGAGGCACGGCCTTCACTGAATGGGGGTTTCCATGGAAGCAAAGCTGAAACTTAACAATATCTGGAAATTTCAAGGAAAACTACCTTCTGCCTGAGTCGTTTGAGAAATGCTTGCCAAAATAATTGGTTCCTATCAGCAATCAATTCTTTCAGCACTTAATGCTGCCATTGGTCCTAGTTATCTGTATTAAGTAGCTAAACATGCCATAGGGTTTATTTGTGTAGATAGATGACATTTGCACTATTTTTTGAGTGCCAACCTTTTTTTTTTTTTTTTTTTTGAGACAAAGTCTCACTCTGCCTGGGCTAGAGTGCCGTGGCGTCAGCCTACCTCACAGCAACCTCAAACTCCTGGGCTCAAGCAATCCTTCTGCTTCAGCCTCCTGAGTAGCCAGGACTACAGGCATGTGCCACCATGCTCGGCTAATTTTTTCTATATATATTTTTAGTTGGGCAATTAATTTCTTTCTATTTTTAGTAGAGATGGGGTCTCGCTCTTGCTCAGGCTGGTCTCAAACTCCTGAGCTCAAACGATCCTCCCGCCTCAGCCTCCCAGAGTGCTAGGATTATAAGCGTGAGCCACCTCGCTCGGCCTGGAGTGCCAACCTTTTAATAAAAAATAATAAATCAGACTTATCAAGGCACAGAAAGACCTATCAATTCAGAATTATGGGCTACTTTTTTTTTTGTTTGAGAAATAGTCTTACTCTTTTGCCCAGGCTAGAGTACAGTGGCATCATCACAGCTAACTACAACCTCAAATTACTGGCATCAAGTGATCCTCTTGCATCAGCCTCCCAAATACATGGCAGTTGAGGCACATGCCACCACACACCAGGCTAATTTTTCCTATGTTTTGTAGAGACAGGGACTTGCTTTTTCTTAGGCTGGTCTCCAACTCCTGAGCTCAAGCGATCCTCCTGCTTGGCTTCCCAGAATGCTAGGATTACAGGTGTGAGCCACCATGCTCAGCCTAAATCCATATACATTTAATGATTACATTACTCTTCATTTTGTTTCTGTTATGGAACTTTTGCTGGGTATTTGTTGTTTCAGAACTAACAATAGCGTTTGGAAGCAGAAGCATTACCATTAGCAGAATAATAGATCCTCCCCCCCCCAAATAAACATTTTTTGGCTATGTCCTTATATTGCTGAGAGTGATTTTGTTAAAATTAGCATTGCCCACAACCTCCAGTAAGACTCTTTTGGCACACATACAAGTTTATAAAGCCAAAGTCATATTAGTAACTGAGGGACACTAATATTATTAACAACAAAGACTACTACTTGAATTTAAGTGAAATATTTGTTACTGATAACTACCAACATTAAGTAAAATTCAAACACTAGAACTACTGTCAGCATTTGATGTCTATCATCGGTAGCAAGTTTACTGTTACATGCTGATAGCACTTCTAATGTTAGACACTAGGAATTAATGCTAGAACTGCTTGTGGAAAGATTAAGAGGTGTGAAAAGAGAACAAGTGGAGATTTGCAAAGTGCAAGAGAGCGAGAGAGAAACTTCTGAGAAAATACATTTATCCCAAATATATAGAAAATGCTGGATTAGATTCTGGACCAAACTTTTTAATTTTTTTTTCTTTTTTAGTATGCTCAGAGTATTCTCCATAGCAACAAACATTTTTAAGCTATAAAGGACATTATTGGGACCATTGGCAAAATTTGAATAAGACCTAGTGGGTTATATAATAATATTGAATCTGTTAATTTCCTAATTATTGGTAATTGTGTTTATGTAGAAGAATGTCTTTATTCTTAAGAAATACATGCTGAACTATTTAGGAGTAAAGGGGGCATTATGTCTATAACTTACTCTCAGATGGTTTGGAATGAAAGGTAATATAAATATACTTGTTATGCATACCTTATATGTAGTGGTGGCGTGCTAGAGCCTGCTAGCACCAGCTCATAAGAACTAATTGTGCATATGTCTTCCCAATTCCAGTTCAGTGTTCTCAGGTTGATAGCTTGAAATCAGCCATGGTGGGAGCATTTACACCATGGAAATCAGTAAACACTAGAGACCAGGGCTACTTTTCCCCCCAGGATAACCAGTTGTTAAAAACGTATTTGTCATGAATCAAAATCAAAAATAACATCTAGATTAATGAAATTTTTTGTGTTGTAATAGTAATAATTGATGGGGTTTTATATTTTGCTTTTAGCCAGAGTTGATACAATTTTTTAAAAATCTAGTGCTACCTAGTAATAATAATATATTTTAGTGTGCCATCCTCTAATCACCTGAAAGCATCTTTCAAACTTATCTTCCTTGCAGTTCCCTGGTGGTACAGTAACTGAGATTTGAAACTTTCAAACTTATCTTCCTAAAGAAGTGGGTAAATATATACATTATCCTAGCTTTGTGGTTATTTATTGTATACTGTAAACTAAAAGCGATCAAGTATCCAGCAGTAAGGAAGCACTTTAGCTTTGCCCAAACACACTGCTTGCCTCCCAAGCATCCAAATCCTTCATGGGACTTTGTCAAGCCTCATGTTCCCCACAAGGTCTCTCTTGAATACCATATTCCACATTTTTCCACCCTTTCAGTTCATAGAATGTGTGGAAGATGCATAGAAGAGCATCCAGACCAACCCCCTCATTTTTCAGAGGAGAAACTGAAGAGTCAAGAGATTAACTTCCCCAGTATAGCACAATGTTCAGTAACAGAGTTAGGGGCAACACCCTAGTTGTCTCATCCCCAAGTCGACTAGGCTATTTCTCTACACCAATGGAGAACACATTTTCCAGACCAGATTTAGATACCAGATTATAGTTTTCTGTTTCCTGGCCAAATTTAGTATGCTTATTCATTTTGAGAGTAGGAACATCTATCTAGCACAGGAGATACTCAATAAATAAAACTTGGTGATCAATAAATACTTGGTATGTCCATTACTTTGGAATGTCTTTCATAGTCTTTTTTTCAAAGAGGCTTTTTGATTTATTTACAAAGCTATAAAACCTGACATGCATTTTCTTACAGCTGTAAATGAAGATCTAGCTACCAACTATGAAAGTAGATGACTTGTTTCACAGAGGGTGGGACATCCAAATGTCTAGGTGCCAAATTATAAAATGAGATCAGCCTTGGAGTCTTTACTGAGGTTTTATTCTATCAGATTTAAATATAGAAATATGGCTTATAGAACACTTTGAGAATCAATTTAAAGTCACTTACAGGGCAAAATATTACAGACAATTAGATATTCTTAAATGAGAAGTATATCATTAGTAATACAATAGAAAGCAAAAAAATAATGGCTATCAGAAGTTGTTTTCCCTATTTTTAAAAATATAACACTTGCTTATAATCTTTAGAAAGAGGAAATGATAAAATTTAAATATACGTTTTCAAAAAGACTACCAGATGAAATTTAATGAGGTTAGTAGTCTACGTAAGATCTCAATCATCAGAGACCTTTTAACTGGGGTCTTTATTCCTTTATGAGTTGTTGAAACATTCTTAAGGTTTATAGCCTACCATTCAGCAAGTTAAGACCAATAAAACACCCACGTGTTGAATCCAGTCTTATTTCCCAAGAAAAAATAACAAAACAGAGTTTGAAAACACATTCATTCATTATAACTGCTGTGACTTAGAGCTCAAAAACCTTTGAAGTATAATGATCAATCAGATTTTTTACACATGCTATAAAAATGGTATGCTGTCTGACTGGAGGTCAGGTTCTATTATAAAAATTAAAAGGCAAACAAAAATTAATAAGACAAGTATTTGCTGTCATAACATCATTATTTCAATCAAGTTGTGATTTTGATGTTCAAGAGGATAATTCCAAACATTTGGAAAGTCACAAGCACTACTGCTTTTGAAAACATTGGAATGGATGAGACATATTAATAATTCCTTTACCTATGAAAAATAAATCAAAGCTACAATTTTTAAAAATGTATCTTTCTAGAAATAGTTAATTAAAGATGAACTTTACAGAAATTTCTCATATATGTGCACAAGATAACGTGTACAAAAATGTTCATTGCAGCACTTTTTGTAATGGAAACAAGCTAAATGTCTATCACAAAAAAGTGGGTAAATATATTGCAATATATTCATATGATAGAATACTACACAGTAGTTAAAATGAATTAAACCTACACGTATCAACATGAATGAATCTCAAAAACATTATGTAAAAAAAGCAAGGTGCAGAATAATAGCTAACACATGTGCTTAGTATAATTGTCTAGGTGTTTTATGTGTATTGACTCATTTAATCCTGAAAATGACCTTTTGAGGTAGGTGCTATTATGAATTCCCATTTTATAGATGAGAAAAATGAGGCACAGGGAGATTAAGTAATTTGCCTGAGGTCACACAGTAACACATGCAGCATATATTCCAGACCAGCTCTGTCTCTGATGTTTGTATTCTTATTCACTGAACTGTACTGCCTCTATTATTGATAGTATAATACCATTTATATAAAGCTTAGAATATGCAAAACAATGTTATATCCAGTTTATGGATAGGTGCAGATGTGGTAAAAATAAAAAACATGCATGGAAATGAAGGTATTAAATCCATGACTGTGGCTGTTTCTGAGAAAAGGAAACAGAAAATAAATGAGGACAGAAAGCTTCAACTGTATCTGTAAAGTCTTATTTCCTTTAAAAAAAATGATCTCCCATAAATATGGGAATCTGTTAAGATTTAACAATGCCGGGTGGTGGGTATATGAGAGTTTATTATATTATTTTCCATTTTTCTGTATATGTAAACTATTTCATAATTTTATTTTTATTTATTTACTTATTTATTTATTTATTTATTGAGACAGAGTCTCACTCTGTTGCCCAGGCTAGAGTGCCCTGACATCAGCCTAGCTCACAGCAACTTCCAACTCCTGGGCTCAAGCAATCCTCCTGCCTCAGCCTCCCAAGTAGCTGGGACTATTTCATAATTTTAAAAACAGAAATTTTTAAAAAGAAATGAAAAGGTAAATATAAAGCCAAAATATTTGATTTGGATCTCAAGTGTAATGAACAATTCTGATTGTAATTTTATTTTTTTTTTAATTTTTTTGAGACAGAGTCTGGCTGTGTTGCCCTGGGTAGAGTGCAGTGTCATCATCATAGCTCACTGCAACCTCAAACTCCTAGGCTCAAGTGATCCTCCCACCTCAGCCTCCCAAAATGCTAGGATTACAGGTGTGAGCCACCGCTTCTGGCCATGATTGTAATTTTAAATATTTACGCAAATAATACTAAATAAGGATCCTATGAAATTTGGAAAACTTTTTTCATTTTAGTTGAAATGCACTAGGATATTTAATAAAAGCTCAATAATAGTCTGAGAAAAATTAGATTCTATGGATAAAAGTAAGGAAAACTTCACTATAATATATTATTAGCATATTAGCATACTTTCATATAAGCACCACATATAAAGTCTCTTGAAAAACCATGGCCAAATTCAAACCAGAAGTCCACATAATCATTTTGCAATTCCTTATATACTGTTTTTATATACATTAAAATTACATTGCTAAAGAAAATCGTAATCAAGGAAAAGGAAGAATTCTGAGAATAGCTTTCAGATGTATCCTGATAAACTACCAGGTTTGATAAGATGGAGAACTCTACTTGAATAATAGGGCATTTTGTGTAACAGCTAATACAACATTTTTAATTTAAAGGTCAAACAATTGATTTGGAGAGAGGGAGAAGAGACTGTTCCATCTTCCTGTTTACAGACATTCATGTAGTTACAAATGACCTTCTAAGAGCTAAGATGCAGTAGCTTTTTCTTAATTTGCTGGAAAAGGGGTTTTAAAACACTGTTAGAAAGAAACACCTTTATTCCCCTTTTAACTAAAACAAAAAAACTCCCAAATAGATTTCATGGCGATATACCTTTTGTCAGAAATACAGTCAAGAGCTCAGAATTTTATAAATAATCACATAAAATTTTCCTCCCTTTTAAATTTTTTCTGCCTTCCTCTTACATATTTCAAAGCACATTTTTTTCTGTCCAGAATAATTATGCCCATCCTTTAACCTGGAAGTTAGAGGAATTTTCCACTGCAAATGTTGCTGTCTAACTACTGTGCCCATAAATTATGTCTCTAAAGCATTGATTCTCAATGATTTCCAATGTAGTATTCACTCCATACTCTGAGGGTCAGACAACATTTGGCACATCTTCAAATCTTGAAAGTAACATGGACTTAATTACCATGTTTATGAGACATTTGTTGCCTCCTCTCTTCTTCAATGTGTGTGAGCTCACCCCTTTGGTGTGGAAGATCTGAGGAAAGAAGGTGAGAAGGAAAAATTAAATTAGGCTAGGTGCAGTGGCTCACGCCCATAATCCTAGCATTTGGGGAGGCCAAGGCGGGAGGATCTCTTGAGGCCAGGAGTTCAAGACAAGTCTGAGCAACATAGTGAGACCCCCATCTCTACCAGAAAAATTTTAAAAGTTAGCCAGGCATAGTGGCATGCACCTGTAGTCCGAGTTACTCAGGAGGCTGAGGCAGGAAGATCGCTTGAGCCCGGGAGTCTGAGGTTGCAGTGAGCTATGATGACACCACTGCACTCTAGCCTGGAAGACAGACTGAGACCCTTTCTCAAAAAAAAAAAAAAAAAAAAGAAGAAGAAGAAGAAAAAGAAAAAGCCCTTTCTCAAGAAACAGAACAGATTGTGTGTGTGTGTGTGTGTGTGTGTGTGTATTTATTATAAGGAATTGGCTCACATGATCACAGAGGGTGAGAAGTCCAAAGATCTACAGTCGGCAAGCTGAAGATCTAGGAGAGCCAATGTTGTAGATCCAGTTTGAGAGCCAGACAGAGCCAATATTTCTGTTTGTGTCTAAAGACAGGAAAAGATCAATGTCTCAGCTCAGGCAGTAGGTGAGAGGAGTTCCTGAATTACTCTCAGGAGGGTCAGCCTTTTTGTTCTTTTGAGGCCTTCAACTGATTAAATGAGGCCCACCCACATTGGGGAGGGCAATCTGATTTACTCAGTCTACCAATTCAAATGTTGATCTCATCCAAAAACACCTTCACAGACACATTAAGAATAATATTTGAAGCCAGGTATGGTGGCTCACGCCTGTAATCCTAGCCCTCTGGGAGCCTGAGGCAGGAGGATCACTTGAGGTCAGGAGTTCGAGACCAGCCTGAGCAAAAGCAAGACCCCATCTCTGTTGAAAATACAAAAACTTAGCCAGGCATGGTGGTGTGCGCCTGTAGTCCCAGCTACTCAGGAGGCTGAGACAGGAGGATCGCTTGAGCCCAGGAGTTTGAGGTTTCTGTGAGTTAGGCTGACACCACAGCACTCTAGCCTGGGCAACAGAGTGAGATTCTGTCTCAAAAAAAAAGAAAGAAAAAAAGAGAATAATATTTGACCAAATATCTAGGCACCCTTTGGCACAATCAAGTTGACACATAAAATTAACTCCCACAGTCCACTTGGCCACACCCCAACCTGCTTCCCTTCCTTCTTCCCATAGATAAATCTTTTAAATACTTTTACCTAAATAGATATAGAAAAATATATAGTAGTGTTTGACATAAATGGTGTTATACCATACATACCCTTTTGTGACTTGTGCTTTTCATTCAACATTACGTTTTAGAGATTTATCCCTGTTGATACATATGATAGTTCATGAACTTTACTATATAGCATAATGCTTCATTGTATGAATGAGTTACACTTTATTTAGGCATTCCTCTATGGATGAACACAGAGGTTGTTTCTTATTTATCACTATTAACAACAGTTCTGTAGTAAACATCCTTGTGCACCTGTGGGTATTTTTCTCTACCTACAAGTACAATGTATGTCATTCTTCCAATGGGAGAGAAATAGTTTAATAAAAACTGGATGTAGGCTGGGCACAGTGGCTCACGCCTGTAATCCTAGCACTCTGGCAGTCCGAGGCAGGCAGATAGCTCAACGTCAGGAGTTCGAAACCAGCCTGAGCAAGAGCGAGACCCCGTCTCTACTATAAATAGAAAGAAATTAATTGGACAACTAAAAATATATAGAAAAAATTAGCTGGGCATGATGGTGCATGCCTGTAGTCCCAGCTACTCAGGAGGCTGAGGCAGGAGGATTGCTTAAGCCCAGGAGTTTGAGGTTGCTGTGAGCTAGGCTGATGCCACGGCACTCTAGCCCAGGCAACGGAGTGAGACTCTATCTCAAAAACGAAACAAAACAAACAAACAAAAGACTGGATGTAATGTTTTAAGCCAGTCTTTTTGGTTTGTGTGTAAACTTTGAATTGTTGCCTTTGATAGAAGGCCTTGAGATAGATACACTATGACAAGAGGCCAGCTGTCCACCCAAACAGGGCTCTGCAGAGTGGCTGTAATTTGGAGGGAATTAACATAATTCATAGTCCACTTATTTCTGCAATTCAGGATCTAATTTTTGTCAGTGCATCCATTGGGACACCCTGTGTCCAGTATCCAGCTACCACTGAAGCCACCTTAGGTATAAGAAAGTAGACTCTTCTCATATTATATTTCCCAGAGCATTGCATGTGTTTTTTACAAAAATTTCTTCTTTAAGTCATTGGGATCACACAAGATTATTTGAGCCTTTTGGTGCCTGTGGCTCCTAAATTTGGTTGTCATTTATAAGCACAAGCTTTCATTTGATTTTTTAGGTATGACAAACTGAAATACTCATTTATTTTATTGGCTTTTAGGCCTGTTTATAAGTGAAGAAAATCCCTTATTCAGTAACTAGGGATTGTTACTATTTTACAGATGTGGAAACTGAGGCTCAAAAAAGGTTAACTGAATTTGCCTTTGGCCACACAGTTTGGAAATAATAGAGCCAGGTCTCAATCCCAAGTCTGTTTGATTTCAAGCTCAGTGCCTTTTCCACAGTATGTTGCAGCCTTGCGTGGCATATTTTCTTTCTCTATCGCTGACTCTGTAACAATATTATGAAAGTGCTTTGAGACCAGGTGCACAGACGCATACCTGTAGTCCCAGCTACTCTGAGGCTGAGGTGGGAGGATCACTTGAGCTCAGGGGTTCAAGGTTGTAGTGCACTATGATCATGCCTGGGAATAGCCACTGCACTCCAGCCTGGGCAACCTAGTGAGACACTGTCTCTTAACAAAAAAAGAAAGAGCCGGGCGTGGTGACTCACGCCTGTAATCCTAGCACACTGGGAGGTCCAGGCGGGAGGATTGCTCAAGGTCAGGAGTTCCAAACCAACCTGAGCAAGAGCGAGACCCCGTCTCTACTAAAAATAAAAAGAAATTAATTGGACGACTAAAAATATACAGAAAAGATTAGCCGGGCATGGTGGCGCATGCCTGTTGTCCCAGCTACTCAGGAGGCTGAGGCAGAAGGATCGCTTGAGCCCAGGAGTTTGAGGTTGCTGTGAGCTAGGCTGACGCCACAGCACTCTAGCCTGGGCAACAGAGCAAGACTCTGTCTCAAAAGAAAGAAAAAGGAAGGGCTTTGAGATATATAAAGGACCAAGTAAATAATAAATAAGTAAAAGCTAGGCCGGGCGCGGTGGCTCACGCCTGTAATCCTAGCACTCTGGGAGGCCGAGGTGGGCGGATTGCTCGAGGTCAGGAGTTCGAAACTAGCCTGAGCAAGAGCGAGACCCCATCTCTACTATAAATAGAAAGAAATTAATTGCCCAACTAAAAATATATATAGAAAAAATTAGCTGGGCATGGTGGTGCATGCCTGTAGTCCCAGCTACTCGGGAGGCTGAGGCAGGAGGATCGCTTGAGCCCAGGAGATTGAGGTTGCTGTGAGCTAGGCTGATGGCACGGCACTCACTCTAGCCTGGGCAACAAAGTGAGACTCTGTCTCAAAAAAAAATAAAATAAAATAAATAAGTAAAAGCTACCATTTATTGAACACATACTCTATGTCAAGTACTGGACTAGGCACAGTGCCTTCTCTCTAAACCTCACAATATCCCTCTAAGGTAAATATTACCATCCTGTGTTATAGATGAGAAAACTCAGGTTCAGAGAATTTATTTTATTTTATTTTTATTTTTTTGTTGCCCAGGCTAGAGTGCAGTGTTGTCATCATAGCTCATTGCAACCTCAAACTCCTGGGCCATCTTCCTGCCTCAGCCTCTGGAGTAGCTGGGACTACAGGTGTGCACCATTGCACCTGGCTAATTGTTTTTATTGTAAATATGGGGTCTTCCTATGTTGCCCAGACTGGTCTGAAACTCTTGGCCTCAAGCGATCCTCCCACCTCAGCCTCCCAAAGTGCTAGGATTACAGGTGTGAGCCACCATTTCCAGTTGGTTCAGAGAATTTAACACATTAACACATTAACATTAGCTATGAGAGTTGTATTTAACTCATTCTAGTTTTGACCCTGGGGCCACATGAAGTATATATAAAATCTGACTTGTTAATGTTCTTATTGTTACAATTAATATTGACAATTTAATTCTTAAAATGTGGATTAAATGAATAGAAGTCAATAAATTCTGTTTTTCTATTTATGTTTACCTTTAAATTACACTCAAGGGTTTAATTATATTCTTGTAATAAAACACTGTGGCCTCAAGGAAAAATTTCTGGGTATTTTTGTGTGTGGCAGTCAATGTGTTAAATAACTTGTACAAGAAGGTCAGAGCCAGTATTCAAACTCAGGTCTATTAGGATGCAAATTGTATGTGATTTCCTCTACAACCAAGCTACCTTGCAATGTATTATTTTTATTGTATTTGTATGTATTACTAATATCTTCATTCTAGTCAAGGTTATATGTTTTTCAGACATTCTTTGTGTCCCTTTCTAGTTTCTCTTAATACAATATAGGTTTCTTCTCATTTTTAATGTTATTGTGGAACAGTTGAAGGAAGTCTTGCTGTTATCTAGTGCCTTCTTCTTCCCACTGTCATATATTTTCTCTTAATAAAATGATTTTGCTTCCATTTTTTTTAACTTCTGATAGAGCATCAGTAAACAGAAAATTTATCACCTATGAGTAGTCCTCTGTTTTTTCTTTAATATAATTTAGGTCTTTATCAAATAATGTTTCTAGTTCTACAAGCATTTTAATCTTTTAAAAAAATAGTTAAAACAACAGAGGAAGAGGAATTACCCATAAATTTTAGGAGTCATTCACTCATTCATTCATCCATCTACCCATTCAATACAAATTTATAGAGTACCTATTACGTGACAGGCCAATTTTTAGGTTCTGGGAATAAAAAGGTAAATGTGACATCATTTCTATTCTCAGGGAAACTCACAGTAGGTGGGGGAGACCTACAGGTAAATTGACAATTACAATACAGTGTGATAGTGCTGTGCCTGAGTGAACGAGTAATATAGTGGTTTCAAGAGTAGGTCTTAGGGCAAGGCACCAATGTTCAAATTTGTCCCTTACTAGCTGCCACTATGAGAATCCACTTCATGTAGTTCGTATGAGAATTGAGTTATTCACATGAGTGACCAATAACTATTACTATTATGAAAGCAATAAGCATTAGGTGCTATGGCAGCACAGAAGAGGGGCACCTGACCCAGATCGAGAGGAGGTTGGGGAAATATTCCTAGAGATTGAGTCTTAAAATAAAACTGGGTGTTACCCAAGTAGAGAAGAGGGCAACCAGTATTTAAGAGAGAGTGTAGCATGGACAAATGCACCAAGACATAAAGGAACATGGTATGAATTGAGGAAAGACAAGAAGTTTGATATTGCTGAAGTCTAAAGGGCAACGGAATGGGGGAAGTGGAGGGAGATTAGGTAGGGGCCAAATCATGGAGGACCCCAGTAATGAGTGCTAAAGTCTTTGAATTTCATCTTTAGTGCAATGGGAATCCATGAAGGCTTATAATGAGTAGACTAACATCAGCAGATGCTTTTGGTAGAGGTGGAGGTATTATGGAGCATGAACCAGGGAGCAAGACTGGTATCAGGGAAACCTATTAAGAGGCTGTGATAATAGGTCAGAGGAGAAATCACAAGGCCCTGAACTAAAGCTGTGGCAGAATAGATGGAAGAATGGGACAGAGTCAAGAGATACTTATGAATTGTGATAAGTAGAAGTTGGAAGCCATTTGGATGCATGAGGTAGATGGGGGGTGTGAGTCCTTGTTTCTGACATTCACCTGGACAGGAAATACAGGAAAAGCAGTTTGGGGAGAGAATATGTTCTTGACTTCAGTTTGGAGTGCTGGCAAAATAAGATCTAAATCCCTTGGCATGGCATTCAAGGTCCTCCATGATCTGGCCCCAAATTATATTTCCAACTTCATCTCCACAGTATAGATTTCTCCACATCAGATTACTACTGTAAAAGCTGTCTTTTGAGACTATGTACCTATTTTTTTTTAAACTCCTGCCTCCTTCAGGTAGTTGTATATCAGGAGCATGCCAGTATATAGCAGTGAACACAGACATAGGCACAAGAGAAAATGTGATGAATATGTGTATATTTATACTTATACATACACATATATTAATATACATATCACAAATGATGAATGAAGAGGTGACATTACAGCTGTATGATTGCTGAAAATGGCTCCCAGTGAATTATTCCTCTCTGTGTCCATGCTCCTTTGTAATGTGACTCTGCTGCTCCTCCTGTCAATTAGTGGAGTCTATTTCTCCTCCTCTCAAATCTTGGCTGACCATGTAATTTCTTTTGAACAACAAAATGTAGCAGACATGACATCCTGAGATTCTGAGCCCAGGCAGGCCTTTAGATAACTACCAGCTTCTGCTTTTGCCCTTGAAACCCAGTTGCCATGTAAAGAAGTCCAGCCTAGTCCGGGCGCAGTGGTTCACGCCTGTAATCCTAGCACTCTGGGAGGCCGAGGCCAGCGGATCGCTCAAGGTCAGGAGTTCGAAACCAGCCTGGGCAAGAGCAAGGCCCCATCTCTACTAAAAACAGAAAGAAATTAATTGGTCAACTAAAAGTATATAGAAAAATTAGCCGGGCATGGTGGCACATGCCTGTAGTTCCAGCTACTCTGGAGGCTGAGGCAGGAGGACTGCCTGACCCCAGAAGTTTGAGGTTGCTGTGAGCTAGACTGATGCCACGGCACTCTAGCCTGGGCAACAGAGTGGGACTCTGTCTCAAAATAAATAAAAAGAAGTCCAACCTACACAGCTGGCAAGAGGCCATGTGAGGAGAGAGGCCCAGCTGTGACAGTGTCCCAGCTGACCCGAGACCCCAGATGACCCACCAGCTGACTGCAGCCACAGGAATGAGACTAGGTAAGACCAGCTGAACTGCCCAGCCAACCCACAGAATCTTTTTTTTTTTTTTTTGAGACAGAGTCTCGCTTTGTTGCCCAGGCTAGAGTGAGTGTCATGGCGTCAGCCTAGCTCACAGCAACCTCAATCTTCTGGGGTCAAGCGATCCTGCTGCCTCAGCCTCCCGAGTAGCTGGGACTACAGGCATGCGCCACCATGCCCAGCTAATTTTTTCTATATATATATTAGTTGGCCAATTAATTTCTTTCTATTTATAGTAGAGACAGCGTCTCGCTCTTGCTCAAGCTGGTTTTGAACTCCTGACCTCGAGCAATCCTCCTGCTTCAGCCTCCCAGAGTGCTTGGATTACAGGCGTGAGCCACCGCGCCCGGCCTCAACCCACAGAATCTTGGGAAATAATAAAGCAAGTTGTTTTAAGCCACTCAGTTTTCAGGGAGTTTGTTATGCAGCAATAGGTGAGACAAGCTGGCAATGGGAAGGTGAATAGGTATTCTCTGGGAAGGTAATATAGGAAAGAGCTTTCCACGCAGACTAAATATTTTTTTTATTTCAGCATATTATGGGGATACAAATGATTAGATTACATGTGTTGCTTTTACTCCCCTTTCCCCCCAGAGTCAGAGCTTCAAGCGTATCCATCCCCTAGATGGTGCGCATCACACTCATTATGTGTGTATATACCCATCCCCTCCTCCCCCTCCCACCTGCCCGACGCCTGATGAATGTTATTCCTATATGTGCACTTAGGTGTTAATCAGTGAAACTAATTTGCTGGTGAGTACATGTGGTGCTTATTTTTCCATTCTTGGGATACTTAGTAGAATGGGTTCCAGCTCTATCCAGGAAAATACAAGAGGTGCTATATCACCATCGTTTCTTATAGCTGAATAGTACTCCATGGTATACATATACCACATTTTATTAATCCACTCATGTATTGATGGTCACTTGGGTTGTTTCCACTTCTTTGCAATTGTGAATCGTGTTGCTACAAACATTCAAGTGCAGGTGTCTCTTTTATAGAATGTCTTTTGTTCTTTTGGGTAGATGCCCAGTAATAGGCTTATTCAATCAAATGGTAGATCTACTTATATGTATATACATATATATATATAAGAAATTATAGTATAGAAAGCTTAGCCCCAGAGAGGAAGGAGAGATTTTCATATAATTATTATCTAATACAATATTGTATTTATACAAAGAATTTCCATCATGATCCTTTGTTTCTGAAATAATAGACTCTAGGTTTTCAATTGGCCATAAAAGCGTAATTGGCTTTTGGTTGGAGATCACCTAGAATACTTGAATGTCAATGTAAAGTTTGCTTCAAAAAAGCCAGATTACACATGGCCAGACCTCCCTTTCAGTTCTTATTTAATAATTTTCTAAAATCCTCACTTTCTAAGTTCCTATTATTTTCCTTTCATTTTCTTCTTACAGCCTATGACCAGTTCTGTTTTATATATTTCTCATTTTTTGTATAATTCCTCAGCCATTTTGATTTCTTAGAATGAGTTCTGTGCTAATACTGGCAGCCTCTGGATCTGGACCTCCTCATTACTTCTTTTTCCCTATTTTCTTTTAATAATATTTTCTTCAATTCCCTCTACTCGGTCTTTCTCCTGGCTCATTAGAAATTACAGTATAGTGACCAGGCGCAGTGTCTCACACCTGTAATCTTAGCACTCTGGGAGGCCGAAGTGGGAGAATCTCTTGAGCTCAGGAGTCTGAGGCCAGCCCCGGCAAGAGTGAGACCCCATCTCTACTAAAGATAGAAAAAATTAGTCGGGCATGGTGGTACGTGTCTGTAGTCCCAGGTACTTGGGATGATGAGGCAGGACAATCGCTTGAGCCTTGAAGTTTGAGGTAGTAGTGAGCTAGGCTAATGCCATTGCATTCTAGCCCGGGTGACAGAGAGAGCAAGACTATCTCAAAAAAAAAAAAAAAGAAAAAAAAAAGAAAGACATTGCAAAATTGCAGTATAGCCGTTTGATTTTGTGGTAGTATACCTAGCTGACAGCTCTATTTTGCCTACATGTTTGAAAACCTCTAGCTGAGCAGCCCTCCCTTCCCCCTGTCATGTTTTCCTCAATTTGGTAATCTGTGTCTGCTAGGTTATGAGCTCTCTCCTATTCCATGCTGGTGCTGAGATCCCTAACTCAGCCTCCAGGAAATTACTTTCCTTCTTGCTTGGATGATAAACTTCAAGTCCTTGTGGAATGGAAAATATCATCCTGTTGAGCTTTCAGGATGTTGTCTAAAAGAATACTGTTATTTGCCAGGAATATCTATATAGTCGTTGGACTTTCAGTATAGATGCATACATCCCTCATTATTCAGCCACACCTAGTCTTGTGTATTCTACCAATAGGATACATGCAGAAATTTGACTTTGACCCGGAATTCTTTTCAGTTTTAAATCGAGGTGCTAGTTTGATTCTATCTGAATTACCTCATTATTGACTCACACAGAATAATTTAATCGGAGAAGCTTTTAATACTAAAAAGATGGGCTGAGCAGGTTTTTCCTCTTTGACTCATCAGGATAATAATTATCTAACAGCAAATATCAACTGCTACAATTAGTCTTTCTTATCTCACTTTGGTTGTATCTGCTGCTCCTTTTTTTTCTTTATTCGGTTCAAATATATATTCAAAACCTAATTTGATCAGGTCCCATTTATTTATTTTTGCTGTTGCTGTGATTACCTTTGTGGTCTTCTTCATAAATTCTTTGCCTAGGCCAATGTCCATAAGAGTTTTTCCAACATTTTCTTCTAGAATTGTAATAGTTTCATGCCTTAGGTTTAAGTCTGTTACCCAGCATGAGTTGATTTTTGTGAGAGGTGAAAGGTGTGGATCCTGTTTCAGTCTTCTACATGTGGCTATACAGTTTTCCCAGCACCATTTATTGAATAAGGATTCTTTTCCCCAGTGTATGTTTTTGTCTGCTTTGTCAAAGATCAAATGGCTATATGAGGATGTTTTTATATCTGGGTTCTCAATTCTGTTCCACTGGTCAATGTCCCTGTTCTTGTGCCAGTCGCAAGCTGTTTTAATTACTATATCCTTGTAGTATAGTTTAACGTCTGGTAAATTGATGTCTCCCATTTTGTTTTTATTGCCTAGGAATGCTTTTGCTATACGGGGTCTTCTCTGGTTCCATATGAAGTGTAAAATTATTTTATCTATATCTGTTAAAAACGATGTTGGTATTTTAATAGGGATTGCCTTGACTCTGTAGATCAGTTTGGGTAGTATAGACATTTTAACAATGTTGATTCTGCCGACCCACGAGCATGGTATGGTTTTCCACCTGTTTACGTCCTCTGCTATTTCCTTCCTAAGTGTTTCATATTTCTCCCTGTAGAGGTCTTTTACCTCCTTAGTTAAATATATTCCTAGGTACTTCATTTTCTTTGTTGCTAGACTTAATATTTCTTCATTTCAAAAATAAGTCTATTACTTACAACATTAGCTGACATTTGATACTGTTAGTGTGAAGATTTAACCTTCTTATAGATCTTATAATATCTATTTTTTTCCATTTTTTTAATTATTCAGCATATTATGGGGGTACAAATGTTAAGGTTACGTATATTTCCCATGCCCCCTTCTCCCCTCCAGTCAGAGCTTCAAGCATGACCATCCCCCAAACGTTACACGTCTCACTCATTATGTTTGTATATACCCATCCCCTCCTTCCCCCTCCCACACGCCCGACACCCAATAAATGTTATTCCTATATGTCCACTTAGGTTTTGATCCATTAATACCAATTTGCTGGTGAGTACCTGTGGTGCTTGTTTTTCCATTTTTGAGATACTTCACTTAGTAGAATGGGTTCCAACTCTATCCAGGAAAATACAAAAGGTGCTATATCACCATTGTTTCTTTCTTTCTTTCTTTTTTTTTTTTTTTTTGAGGCAGAGTCTCACTTTGTTGTCCAGGCTAGAATGAGTGCCATGGTGTCAGCCTAGCTCACAGCAACCTCAAACTCCTGGGCTCAAGCAATCCTCCTGCCTCAGCCTCCCGAGTAGCTGGGACTACAGGCATGCCCCACCATGCCCGGCTAATTTTTTCCTATATATATCAGTTGGCCAATTAATTTCTTTCTATTTATGGTAGAGATGGGGTCTCACTCTTGCTCAGGCTCGTTTCGAACTCCTGACCTCAAGCAATCCACCTGCCTCGGCCTCCCAGAGTGCTGGGATTACAGGAGTGAGCCACCTCGCCCGGCCTACCATTGTTTCTTAAAGCTGTAATATCTATTCATTTCTCAAAACAAATCTGAACCAGTAATTTTGCAGGAATGACACCTGGGTTAAGGCAAATTTCTGCCCAAACATTAGCATGGTTTTTTCACCCTTACTTGTAAAAATACAATTTTATAATAAAGGAATTAAATAGGCATTAGAAGTATAGTTGTTTTTAAAGTTCATATCTTAGACCAACTTTAAAAAGAAATAAATATTGTACAATTCATCATCATTCTGACTAATCTGTAACCTATATCCTTTATGTGGAATGTTAAGTTGTAATCAAACACCTTTTCCTCTTCTTTTCTGATTTAACAAACTTTAGTTCTGGGTCACTCAATCCTCAGAGGGCAACTCATCTCTTAGGGCCCCAATTTTTTCTCTTTGTGTCAGCCACAGGCTGTTTGTCTTCTTGCCTCTGCTAATTTGAGCAGGGCCTGGGAAAGTAATCCTTAAATTTTTTAATTGAAATTTTTATTGATATGATTGTAGATTTACATACAGTTGTAAGAAACAAAACAAAGAGATACCTTGCACAATTTGCCCAGTTTCCCCCAATGGTAACATCTTGTAAAACTATGCTCTAGCACAACTAGAATATTAACATTGATAAAATCCACTGGTCTTATTCAGATTTTTACAGTTTTACTTGCACTCATTTGTGTATGTATGTGCATACGTGTATTAATTTATATACAATTTGATCACTTGTGTAGATTCATGTGCCCACTACCAGTCGAGATACTAAACAGTTCCAGCATCACAGATTCTTTCGGTTGCCCTTTTATGACCACATCCACCTCCCTCCATCCTTCCTTCCCTAATCCATGGCAACCACTAACCTGCTCTCCATTTCCTAAATTTTATCATTTCAAACTTGTTGTATAAATAGACACTTTTCAAAAGTTTTCTGCACTTAGAGTGAGAAACATATGCAGCGCTACCATATCTCAAGAAAGGTAAAAAGCCTCTTGTGTTTTTTACTCCATTTGAAGGAAAATATTTCCTTTTAGCAGAGCAAAAAAGTAAAATTGACCCACTCTTTGGATATTTTGCTCTGGTAAAGTTTTAGTTTGGTGATGGTAACTGAAGCCCCTTAGCAATGGACACTGCTTCAAGTATTGGTTTTTATAAAAGGAAATAAATTCCCCAGCCCCCCACCAGCATCACATAGTTCAGGACAGAACTTTGGGGCTGGAGGGAAGAAAAGTTTTTGCCTGAGAGTCATATATCAAAATTGTCACACATATTGATAAAGGACAGAATTCAAACCTAACTTAAAAATGCTTGATTTATACTCATAATCTCATATTCTTGGAAATATACCTTTGGATTCTTTGGGGCTATCAGGGAAAGAGTACTTTCCTTTGAACATAAAGATGCCACTAAGGATCCAAGTTCATCCAGATTCTTTAGGAGACATAAGAATGATATTGGCTGGGCACGGTGGCTCACGCCTGTAATCCTATCACTCTGGGAGGCTGAGGCCAGCGGATCGCTCAAGGTCAGGAGTTTGAAACCAGCCTGAGCAAGAGCAAGACCCCATCTCTACTATAAATAGAAAGAAATTAATTGGCCAACTGAAAATATATAGAAAAAAATTAGCTGGTCATGGTGGCACATGCCTGTAGTCCCAGCTATTAGGGAGGTTGAGGCAGAAGGATTGCTTGAGCCCAGGAGTTTGAGGTTGCTGTGAGCTAGGCTGACGCCACAGCACTCTAGCCCAGCAACAGAATAAGACGCTGTCTCAAAAAAAAAAAAAAAAAAAAAAAAGAATGATGTTGTTTTTCCTGAAATGAGAAGAGATTCTCTCATTTTCTTCTCTCAAATGGCAGAATGGCAAAAGGAATTTGTGGGAAGGCTAGGCAGGTTAGGGGTCAGTGGTTCTTTTCTCAAGTGTTCTCAATTGGCTTTGTTGGTCTAGGTTTTCCTATACCACCCAGAGAGACTCTAATGTTGTCACAACATCTTGCTGGTTTCTCCCCTCTTGTTTTCTGCTTGGCCAATCCCAGCCCCTCTCCTTCCCCAAACTCAACATTCAGATTTCAACATCTCTTTTCTTCTCCTGCTGTGGAGTCATTTAAAGAATTTCACCTGCTGTGTGTTTCCAACAGGCCAATTAAAATGGGGAGAGGGAGAGGAGGGAAAGGAGAGGAATAAGAACAGCAAATAAGAAATGACCAAGTATTCAGCAAAGCAAAGAGGGCCTCCTGTTAGGTTTCAGTGAAGCCATTGAGCTGATCTTTTATAATCTTTAAGGATTGTCATCAGAGAGGAGATGAGTGAGCCAACTGAAGTGGAAAACTTGAGAAATGGAGGTACAGGGTGATCTGGAAAATTATATTCCCCAAAAGGAAAGACTTTAAGAATCCTAAAGTCCAGAGGATTAGTGGTCCTTACTACTACTGTAGGTGGCATTCTGTTTTAAAGGCAACTGGTATCAGTGGCTAAATAATGTAGTAGTAATCTGAGAACAAGGAAACCTACCTGAGCTGTGTCATTGGGAATACCTATTAAAGAGTGAGTAGAGGAAGCAAGTCTGAGAGACTCAACTGCAGTGTGTAATTATGCACTTTGAAAGCACGGTTCAACCACGGATCTCAAAGCACATTACCAACTTTAATTATTTTTCATAACACCTCTGTGAGACCATTAGTCCCCACAGACAGATTAAGAAACAGACAGAAAGTTTACCAGGCACCTTCAATCACCATGAATCATTTGCTGAGTTGCTCCTATTCCCCATTTGTCATTTGAATTAATTGACCATTTCCAAATGAAGAACAGAACGCATGCTTGAGCAGTGCTTTGAGTGAATTTTGGCTTCTGGGGTTTTTTTTTTTGGGGGGAAGGGAGGTTGTATACAAGGGAGACTGAATTCCTTTTAAGCTGGAATGGTGTTTGAACAGTTATTATTCAATAGAATACGTATGGAAACATATTAAAATATTTAAGATACATGCCAGCACACACATATAAGTCTATAGTGTAACAACCCAGGTGGATCCTCTTGTTCTCCGTCATTAACCTTGCATAGAAATCACAGCAAAACAACCGCAAATGTATCATGTACAATCATAAAGCTTTAGGATCAGGAACAACCTCATATCCTTTAGTTTTGGTGGCACCACTGTCATGAAACCTACTCCAATTTTTGGGCCACTCCCTCACTTGTCCTTCTGTGTTCCTGTTGTAATGATAGTCCATACCACACAGTCTAGCACTGTATCACAATGTATTTACACTATTTTGTTCTTTTGATTTTTTTTTTTTTTTTTGAGACAAGGTCTCTGTCACCTGGGATAGAGTGCAGTGGCGTCATCATAGTTCACTGCAACCTCAAACTCCTGGGCTCAAGAGATCCTCCTGCCTCAGCCTCCCGAGGCACACATCAACACCCCTGGCTAATTTTTCTAATTTTATAGGGATGGTGGTCTTGCTCAGGCTGGTCTGGAACTCTTGGCCTCAAGCAATCCCCCTGCCTCAGCCTCCCAGAGTGCTAAAATTACAGGCGTGAGCCACCTTGCCTAGCCTTTTGATTTTTTGAATTTAACAACACAACAGTTACCAATGGCCCTTGTATTATGAATATGTTTGGAATGGGGGAACACCTTGTGGATGATGTATGTAAATCTCTTCCTGCTAATAAGACTGTAAACTCCAGGAAGACTGAGTTTCAGTCTTATTTTCTTATATCCTACCTCCCAGAATTTCTTAGCACACAGCAAGCACTTAATACACAGTTAATTTAATTTAATGGGATTAAGAGATGTTGGTGGAGGCTAACAATGAAGTGAAACAAGGTTTCATTGAACTCATTAAACAGGGTGGCTTAATTTGAATATACATTTCAAATAAAAAGGAACCTGTGTGAGACCTATATAATTCATCCAGCCCCAGCAAAGGCTTAGAACAGGTGAGGGTCACCTGCTGAATGGATATTCTTTTCCTTACCCACTAACATACCTTACAAAACCTACTTTAGAAAATTACTTATAGCCGGGCATGGTGCCGCATGCCTGTAGTCCCAGCTACTCGGGAGGCTGAGGCAGGAGGATCGCTTGAGCCCAGGAGTTGGAGGTTGCTGTGAGCTAGGCTGACGCCACGGCACTCACTCTAGCCTGGGCAACAAAGCGAGACTCTGTCTCAAAAAAAAAAAAAAAAAAAAAAGCTTACAATCAATCCATGACAACCATGCATTTGAAAAAAAAAAAAAAAAAAAGAAAAGAAAAAAGAAAATAAATTATCACTGTAGTTTCCGGCTGAGAAATTCAAAACCCATCATATGAGCTTGAATTTCTATAATCTGTTGGGAGGAAGGGACCAAATTTATCCGACATGTGTATGTCAAGGGACCTAGCGTATATAAAGAGTCCTTGAGGATTCTCAATAAATGCCTCGGGGCCGGGCGCGGTGGCTCAAGCCTGTAATCCTAGCTCTCTGGGAGGCCGAGGCGGGTGGATCGTTGGAGCTCAGGAGTTCAAGACCAGCCTGAGCAAGAGCGAGACCCCGTCTCTACTAAAAATGAAAAAAAAAAAAAAAAAAAAAAAAAAAGTTAATTGGCCAACTGAATGTGGAAAAAAAAAAGAAATTTATTTTAAAAAAATAATAAAAAAAAATAAATGCCTTGGGACCTCTCATTCAAAACCCCCACTTTTAGTTCTTCAGATCTTGCAGAATTTCATGATTTTGAGCTCTGCACATATTTCATTCCAAGACAGAACTCTCTTCCCTCACCTTCTTGACTTCTTCAAGGTCCCCCGCCTCCATATTTCCCTAGACCGTCCCCCAAACTATTAGCATTAGATACAGCTCCTATTGCTATTTAGCGCTCTGTGACAGAAAGGACTCCCAAGCATCTAGCGGAGTCTGCTGGTACAAAGTAGAGTCTAATGTTTGTTTAAAAAAATAATGAAATTTGTAAAAAAAAAAAAAAAATCAGTACTGATTCCAAATTGTATTCTATTTGCCAATGCACAGCTTTTAGATGAGGTTTTGCCAGTCCATTCATTTATCCATTTGTTCATTCATTCCTTTACTCATACATCTACGTACTGAACAAAAATTAACTTAGTGCCTACTAATGGACTAGATAGTGTGCTAGACGTTGAGAATATAGTGACTAGGGAGACATGGTTCCTGACTTATAAGGTTTGCCTTGGCAATATAGTGAAATGTTCTCTTTCTCAATTCCAAATTCTTGAGATCAGAAATGTAGTTATAAATTTTGATTGTTTAGAATTACTTTAATTTTCAATTCCAGTTGAGTAGGCATGCTAAGGACCACATATACTTATTCATCTAATTTGATTTGGTATCATATGGCCAGCCAGGACTTGCTGTCTAAAAAAGAGCCTGGATTTGGACATATATATGTCAGACAGTGAGGCAGCCAATTTAGTTAATTTGTGCCAAAAAATTAACTAGAAACAATTTCACTACCTATAAGAACAGCTTGACTGGTGATTCACATGATTTAGGTGAATCATATAACCTCTATGTCGGGTTCCTCAGCTGTAAATTACAAAGATGCTAAGAATATAAGGAATGAGAGACACAGTGGCATAGTGCAGGAGTACCAGACCAAAAATCAGATTCTTGTTATGGCTTTGCCTCTATCGGTATGAGGTATGACCTTGGGCAAGTCACCTAAACTTTCTGTGACTATTTCATTATCTGAAGAATTATAATAAACTGCCCACTTCACAGGGATGTTATGAAAAAAGTAGGTAAAGTGGTTTGAAAATTACAGCTTCACAGATGTTGTGTAAGTTGATATCACTATCGTGTATCAAATCCTTTAGGAATACATCCCTAAATTTATCTGTTGTATATATTCTTATTTTCACATTAGAAAATAGAGCTGACTTGTCTGCCCAAGTAAATCTATTTAAGGGCCACTTGAATGGCAGGGCTTAAGAACACAATTTCCACAGTTGTACACAGCAACAATTTCTCCAATTATCTCCATGCCATTACCTGTGTACTTCTGATTTAAACACATGAGTAACCATATAGAGAGTGGAAGGGAAAGAGATAATATATGTAAAGGGTTTTGAGAGCCATGGAAATGGCCAAGAAGTGCTGGGCATGGTGGCTCACGCCTGTAATCCTCTGGGAGGCTGGGGTGGGAGAATCGCTCAAGGTCAGGAGTTCGAGACCGGCCTGAGCAAGAGCGAGACCCTGTCTCTACTAAAAATAGAAACAAATTAATTGGCCAACTAAAAATATATAGAAAAAATTAGCTGGGCATGGTGGCACATGCTTGTAGTCCCAGCTACTCAGGAGGCTGAGGCAGAAGGATCACCTGAGCCCAGGAGTTTGAGGTTGCTGTGAGCTAGGTTGATGCCACGGCACTCTAGCCCAGGCAACAGAGTGAGACTCTGTCTCAAAAAAAAAAACGAAAAAGAAATGGCTAAGAAGCTGCATAAATGAACTTCATCACTCTACATCCCTGATTTTTTTATGTTTGTCATTTTTTTTTTATTTTGGCATATTATAGGGGTACAGATTTTAAGGTTTCAATAAATGCTCTTTCCTCCCCTCCCCCCACAAGTCTGAGTTTCCAGCATGACCATCCCCCAGATGGTGCACAGCTCACTCATCATGTATGTATATACCCGCCCCCCTCCCCCCTCCCCCCTGCCCAATACCCTATTACTGTAGTACCTATGTGTTCACTTAGGTGCTGCTCAGTTAATACCAGTTTGCTGGTGAGTATATGTGGTGCTTGTTTTTCCATTCTTGGTACATCCCTGATTAATCAGACACTGGTCCACAACTGTTTCATTTTGTGTGAAACTATCCAGTAATTACTCCAATCAACTAATTAGAGGAATGATTCCTTGGACTTATAAAGAGGGTTTATGCATTCTGAATCTCTTTCATGCACATTTTCTTATATGATCCTTACAACAATCCTCTGAGGTAGGTACAAAGGAATTATTATTCCCATTTTTATATTTTTGTTATGTTTCATTTTATACAACTAATCAAAAATTGATTTATAACTCATACATAATATAGGTCTTTTGCTTAATTCTTACAGATCACATAAAAATATAATGTATCTAACAAATTTATAACAGAAAACCAAGAATGGTATAAGTACAGCATAGAGTACACTTTTTTTTAGTAATCAAATAACAACAAAAAAAAAATCTAGTTGAAAGAAAAACAGGTTTTTCTGGATGAGTGAGGTCATTCTCTTAATGATTAACACAGGACTTTGTTAAATTTCTACTAAGAAATCGTGTATAATGTCCAATGAATTAAAAATAAAATGATTTTTAGTAATTTTTTTCTACTTCAAAAGATTAATTTTATGGGAAGAGATTTGCAGTCTTTTGCTTTTAATACTAGTTTCTCTGAAATATCAGTTAAGTGTTCATGAACATACTCATATGTTCTCTTTTTTTCCCTCAATATAATTGTCAGTAATCTGGCAGAAGCAGAGCCTAATCCCTGCCAAACAAAATTCCAGTATTTAATGAAAAAATACATTTTTGATGCCTTAGCCAAAAATGCAAAGCCCCTTATATAAGCTAATGGAATTAAAAAAGAAATCCCTGGTACCTAGTAACAGGATAAAGCTAAAGAAACACAATGCACACACTTAAAGAAAAATGACTCTCAAAAGTTTACTAAACAGACATCTATAACTTTGTATAGAAATCATATTTTTGAAATAAGAATTAGTTTTCCTAATTGAAATGAGAATTAGATTTTTGGAGCAAGATCACTGTTTAAATAAGTATTATCTCAATTAAGTGTATCCTACTCTTTCTTTGCAAATTTAAATTCTTCTGAGAAATTATAAGAAGAAAATAACAAAGTTTGAGTTCTCTTAGGTTCTTATTCCTTACTTCTTGTTGTTGTTGTTGGTTTTTTGGGGGGTGGGAAGAGGATGGGGTCTCACTATGTTGCCCAGGCTAGAGTGCAGTGGCTATTGACAGGCACAATCATAGCACAGGACAGCCTAAAACTCCTAGATGAATGTTCCTGGTACTTATTTGTTTTTAATATTCTTCCAATATTTATTCATAAGCCTCAAATTAACAAGTATAGGTCCATGCAAAAGATTTCTTATGCTATCATCATTAAATATGGTGCAGATGGAGTTTGGAAAATTTCAAATTAAACAGAATAAAATTAAAAAAAAAATCTTCCAAGCAGATCACATTTATACAAAGCAAAATGGTTAGGTTGTACACGTATTTGTCATAAGCAAATCAGTGGTTTAGGAAAAAAAGAAAAGAAAACTAACTCCACTGACTGTCTTCTAACCTCACCTATTTTAAGATTTTTATTTTGGTCATAGTAGAGACTAATATAAGACCTTTGGTGTGGATTTATACAACTCTGAAGATCTTTGGAGGCCTAAGATCTTTATTCCACTGTTTTCTTTGGTTCTTTTGTGCCACAATTACTTAAAAAATTTCAGAACCAAAAAAGAATTCCGAACTACTAATTATTATAAATTAGAGAGGCTGACTCCATCCAACTCTGAAATGCTACCATTCCAAATTCACAGCTCACATTTCACTGAAGCTTTGGCTTTTTCTAGAATTGAAGGTCTGTCCTGTACAATCTCAACTGGTTGCTGTGGCACTAGCAGTTGAGAGAGCCTTCAAATACTTAACACTTTCATTGCTTGATTGGAGGACAGTTTACTGGCAATGAGCAAAGTAGGGCTATTCTCAACTCAGCAGGGAAAGAGTTAAAGAAAGATTCTCCATTATAAAGTTCAAAATGTATGCAAGAGTAGTACAAATCATAACTGAGTCAATAAAAAAAAAAAAGTATATGCAAGAAAGTTTTTCTGAAAAGTAGAATCAGAAGAGACCTACAAGCTGTTGCATTTTATGCCTTCATGTTTTGGTAGCAAGAGAAATACAGGACTGGGTCAGCAATTTGTTAGTTATAGGGAAAAGTAAGAAAGGTGAGGATGATATTCATTTATAGAGAACTGTATCAATTTGATTTACAGCTTTCAGCCTTTTAGTGTTTTCTGGATTCAGACCCCATATTATATTCCAGTGGTTTTCAAACCGGGCTAAAGAACCTGCATCTAGACCACCTAGAGGGCTTGTTAAAATAGATTGCTGGGTTACAACCTCAGGTTTCTGATTCAGTAGGTTTGAAGTGGGGACCAAGAATTTGGATTTCTAGCATGTTCCCAGTTGACACAGATCCCACTTTGAGAACCACTAGGTATTCATATACCATGCAGTTAGCCTACTAACATTTTTTTTTTCAAAAGCCAGTGCCATAGTAAAGTCTACTAACTTTTAATAAGTACTATACTTATTCTACTTATTATTTGACAAGGTCTCACTCTTGCACCCAGGCTGGAGTGCAGTGGCGCAGTCATGGCTCACTGCAGCATCAAACTCCTGGGCTCAAGTGATCCTCCTGCCTCAGCCTCCTGAGTAGCTAGGAGTATAGGCACACCCCACTGCACCCGGCTAATTTTCAAAAATTTTTTTTTGTAAAGACAGTCTTGCTATGTTGCTCAGACTGGTCTTGAACTCCTAGCCTCAAGTGATCCTCCTGCCTAGGCCTCCCAAAATACTGAGATTAAAGAACTGAGTCACCACACCCAGCCTTATTCTACAATTTATGAGCAAACTACCAAATGAAATAGTGATAACATGGATTAAAAGTATCTTTGAAATGATAATATCAGTTTTGGAGGGGCTTTCTCCTAATCTTCGAATAGCAGAAAAAGAAAGTTGTTTTTAATTCTTTTTAAAATGACTATTAAAATTCATCAATAATAGTGAATTAAAAATTCACACATTTGGGTGTGGTGGCATGCACCTATAGTCCCAGCTACTGGAGAGGCTGAGACAGGAGGATCGCTTAAGGCCAGGAGTTCAAGGCTGGAGTGTTCTATGTTTGTGCCTGTGAAAAGGTGCTATACTCCAGCCTGGGCAGCCTGGCCAGACCCTGTCCCTTGAAAAAAATTCACACATCTAGCCAGGTACAGTAACTCATGCCTGTAATCCTAGCACTCTGGGAGTGAGGCGGGCAGATGGCTCAAGGTCAGGAGTTCAAAACCAGCCTTAGCAAGAGCGAGACCCCATCTCTACCACAAATAGAAAGAAATTAATTGACCAATTAAAAATACATACACAAAAAGTAGCCGGGCATGGTGGCGCATGCCTGTAGTCCCAGCTACTCAGGAGGCTGAGGCAGGAGGATCTCTTGAGCCCAGGAGTTTGAGGTTGCTGTGAGCTAGGCTGACGCCACGGCACTCTAGCCCAGGCAACAGAGTGAGACTCTGTCTCAAAAAAAATAAAAAATTCACACATCTAGGTAATTTTTTTTCTTATCTGTTAGAAATACAGAATGAGGTAATTACAGGAGAAATGACATTATGTCTAGGATTTAAAGTGTGCCGGTGGGTGGATGAGGTAGGGTGGAGGGAATCCTAGATGAAACAAGACTGGCAAAATGTTGATAATTGTTGAAGGTGAGTACCATGGAGTTCATTATACTTTCCTTTTTACTTTTGTATAAATTTGAAAATTTCTGTAATAGAAAGCTTTGCAAATTGACATCTTCATAATATTAATGGGAAGTGTAGTTGACATGCAAAAAAAAATGGACTGCATTTAAGACAATGTTTATCTCAGGTAACAGTGATAACACTGTCAAAGAGCAGATAACCAGTTACTACATAGAGTAGGCCTGAAATATAATTTTTTTTTTTAGAAAAAGTTGATTTTATTTTTGAAGTGTCTTTGAGGTATATGAAAAATACACAATTTTGATGAAATTGAACACATGCATACATCCATGATATCATCACCACAATCAAGGTGCTAAACATATCCATCACCTCACAAAATTTCTATCTTTTTAAATTCAGGATATTATAGGGGTACAAACATTTTGGTTACATGAAATGAAATTGCTTCACTCAAGCCAGGGCTACAAGCATGTCCTTCGCCCATACAGTGTGCCCCGTTTCCATTAGCTGTGGGGTTTACTCAACTACAAAAAACAATGGTGATCTAGCACCTCTTATATTATCCTGGATAGAGATTGAGCCCATCCTTTGAAGTGAGGTATCACAAGGATGGAAAAACATGTACCACATGTACTCACCATCAAACCGGTACTAATTGATCAACACTAAGGTGCTCACATGGGAGTAATACTCACTGAAATACAACTCTTAATTTAGGAATTGCCATTGTGGGCAGGGGAATAGCCACTTGAAATATCTACTCCTAAATTTCTGTCTGCCAAAGGATCCTTTATTGCCTTGATGTTTATCACACCAGATTGCTTGTAGCTTATGAAACTCTCTGGTCAGCTGCTTCTACAAACTCACAAAAATCCTTTGTTGCCTGCCTCAAAGGGACAGTGGCTTTTTAGGTTCATTGCTACTTGCTTGATTCAAGATTTGCTATAGTGACTATACTATCTCTTGGGACAACCAAACCAATCTTTGTGGGAGAGGGGTGTTCCTATTTTAAAACATTAAAATTATTTGGCACTGACATTAGTGGACTAAAAAAAAAAAAAGAAAGAAAATTGACTTTTCATGTACTTATAGAATTCCATAAATTAATGTGAAAGCCGATGTCTTTCTTTTCTTTTTAAAACATGACATGATATGTACCTTATGCCTGATCCAATGGCATAAGATATATTTAGGAGGTCACATTTTAGTATTTTAAAGAGGGCAATTTTATTTTTTCTAAGAAAATGAAACAAATACAAAGTAATAAAATACCATTTTAAAGAATAGTACTTTATTGAATAAGTTTTATTCACAGAAAAATAAGCTTTAATCTACAATGAATGGCAGATTATACAGCAGAAAGCAATTTTCTTAGTTTTCCATATTGATAGAAAGGTTCCTACTAAATGAAAAAAGCCATAAAATTATATTCACAAATATAGTACTCTATCTCAAACCATTTCACAGAATTATTCACAATACTAATACCATGACATAATAATCAGTCATTCTGTCAGGTTAAAGTATAACAGTAATGAAAAAAATGCAAAATCTAACAGAAATTACATTAAAGCCTCTGTTATATCAAATCAAAAATGCAAATTTGGTACTAAGTATATACAAAATGGTAAAATATATAGTAATTTTAAATGTTACATTAATGATACATAATAGTAAATTCCAAAAATCTATATGCATATCTGAAAACTCTAGACTTCAAAATAGAATCTTACCACCCAAACATTAATGTCATATTGTCCAATTTGAAGATATAGTTGTCCCTTGGTACCTGCATGGGGTTGGTTCCAAGGACTCCCCGGAGATACCAAAATCCTGGGATGCTTAATCACTTTGCATATAACCTATGCACATCTTCCCTTAAACTTTAAATTATCTTTAGATTATTTATAATGCCTAATACAATGTAAATGCTATATAGATAGTTGTTACACTGTATTGTTTTTTAACTTATATTTTTTTATTGTTGTATCGTTTTTTATCATTTCTTCCCAAATATTTTTTTAATCCTTGGTTGGTTGGATTCTCAGATGCAAAACCTGAAGGGCCGGCTGTATATGTATTTAAGATTGTCCTATTATATTAGTTATAAAGTGTCATTTAATATGTAGTGAAAATATGGCATAGTGGAAAGAATATTTGAAAAAATAAACATGTGAGACCTTCCAGGAGAGGTAGCTTGGTGAAATTTTTCACCTTCAAACTATGTCCTAGTCAAGGCTCTGCCACTAATTAGCTATTATATCTTTGAACAAATTACCTCACCTTTGAGCCTCAGTTGCCTCACTTGTAAAATGAGGGGGATGAATTAGATACTCTCTAAGGTCACTTCCAGCTCTGACATTCTATGATTCTACTATGCTGAAAAAGAAACACTATGTTAAGTGTATTGAAACTATTACAATATAATTGAAACTGATTATGGACAGGGGAATAAGCCAATTGTTTCTATTGAGAGCTCAACTAAATTTGAGAATAATTTTTTTTCAGATTTTTTAAAAAATAAATATTTTTAAGGGTCTGACTTATTTATTTATTGCAATTTATGTCTTAACTATGAGAAATACCAAAAAAGATGAGTAGGAGTCACTGAAAGAGTTACTAAGAATTTCTTCAAAATTTTAGCTCAAATTTCCAGGTCAAGGTAAACCCACAAAGGGGTAAGAGGGTGTTAGCATGGGAATTAACATTTATAGCAGAAGCCTTACATATATGATCTCCTGAACTCTCATAACCTTGTAAGATAGGTATTACTCTCATTTTATAGATGAAGAAGTTTGAGTTTTCTTTTTAAGCTTTATTTTACTTCCTTTTTTTAGCTCCAGTTAATGGAAGAGAAGTTGGAGTTTTTTATATTCCTTCCTATTTTCTTATTTCTCTAATAGCAATGATATGCAACCGATCCCATTTCTCCTACCCCTTTTACCCTTTCCTCATTCAACACCTGGGTAATCAGGAAATAAAACAATAATTTGGGTCTAAGGGGCACAACATATTCAACTAATGCTGGGGTGGTAGTCTTCATTCAGAGAGTTCAAAATACAATTTGTATCCACTAAAATGAAAACAGAAAAAAACACCAAATTTAAATAACAAACACAAAATATCATAATATACAGGGCAAAATCAGATTATATACACTCACTACACCTACCCTAACCCATGTCACCCACTCCTCAACCAAGGGGAAGAGGGAAAAACCAATTCTAGCAGGAAAAGCAACACAAAGCCATTAATTAATAAACTGGAATTTACTCTATAAATGCTAAACCCATTTCTCAAAAAGTAAGCCAAGGCTTTTCAGCACACTAAAATCATTACAAATAAAGATAACTATTACAAAGCAACTTGAATCTTCACATGACTAAAATGTAGTCAAATAGGTGGTTGCTTGAAATCTTAGAGTCAACTTTATACAGAAAAGGAATGTCCACATGTAGATACTGAGAGCTGTTGGGGAGGGGGCACACATTTGGATCTGGTTATATTTTTTAACCTTGCAAATGATCAATTTTTACTTGATTAGATGGAAAGGATTCGGTGTTTTTTATAGTGGGAGCATAGACAAACACTGGTAAGTCTTCAAAAATTTGATTAGAAGTTGGAGTGCTGAGTGATTTTAAGAACCCAAAGCAACAGCATTTCTAAACAATTCTTAAAATAAACTTGTTAGCCACATCAGCTTCATGCATTAAATTTCACAACTCATGGAGAGAGAGAAAAAGTCTTGCTTAACTCTAAACATGTAAGTCTTAAAAGAAGAATTTTAATGAACCGAGGCTCCCAAAACAGGAAAAGTCTTAGGTTAAAACAATTCAGTCTTTGATTTCTTGGCTAACAATTAGATTGGACTACCTATCTGACCTGGAGCTGAAGTATCCTGGAAAACAAAACTGAAAAATTTTAACACTTTTCTTACCTTGTAGGAAGCTTTAAATTTAAATCTTAGGTTATACAAGTCAAATTCAACTTAATGACTACATAACTGAACCTAAGTGAAAGACACTGCAAAGGTGAAGAACAGGATTTACATAATAAAACAGAAACAGGGCAGTCATTATTTAATTTTAAAAATTCTCATTTAAATTTGCAATGCTTTAAATGAATATCACTTAAAGTAGTAATCAACAGAGGTTAGGAGAACATAACAATACTCCTTCTCTTAGAAAATACAACAAAAATATGGTTTCACTATCAAACTTTTCTCTGCAGTAACATGCCTCACTCACCTCTACAATAGGTCTGCTGTGAGAGTCTTGTAAACCCTGGATGTTCCTTGAAGCATTTTCAAACTTACTTTTTTTTACCCATATTGACTCTTATTCAAACGTTTTTAAAAAATATTTAAACAACTATTCTTGTCTTGCCAATATTTTATAATTTTCAAGAGGTTTTAAGGATCTTGAGAGAACATTTCAGAAATATCTACTACTATTACTAGTCAAGAAAACAATTTAGGTAGAGGAAAAACTTAACATTTTGTCCTATATACATCTTAATCATCCTAACAGTTAAAACTCACATGAAACTTTAAGATACAAGATAATATGAGAATCTCAACATGGAAAGCTGTCACTATAACTACAAGCAGTGTACAAACATGCTTCTACTTTTACCTACATAAGCTGACAGATGTTTAAAATACTGGGTTAACAAAGATCTTTTAGTAAAGTGACTTAGGCAGGCTTAAACTAGCAAGGATTAAGGATGAATCCTTACTAATTAATTGGAAGATCTGAGACATATTTTATATTTCATTTTACAAAATCAGAAATATTTATTTTGAAACAAGATAAGAAGACATGGTCTACCTGTCAGAAAACTACCACTCAGAAATATTTCTCATCCACAAAGCAGGAAAAACATAAAAACATTTAAATTTCACATTGGCACCAAAAAGGTTAACTGCCCTGCCTTCTTGGATTAGAAAAACTAAAACTGAGCAATAAGTAGTTTTGCAGGCGTTTGAACATGCCTAAGCCTTTAAATCAGTAAAATACTTTCTAAAATTTCTGATTACCAAAGTAATACATACTTATAAAAAATTAAAACAGAACAAAAGGAAAAAAAAAAGTGAAAGGCCCCTGGCAAACCCCCTCTGGGACCTACCCCTCACCCCCCACCAAGAGAAACCACATTTAACAATTTGGTGCATATCTTTCCAAATCTTTTGTTCTATACATATACAAAACACACACACCTTGATTTGGCTCATACTATACATAGTGTTTTGCCACTTGCATTTTATACTTAATATATCTTTGACATCTTTCCATGTAGTACATGTTGGCTAGATGGTATTCTATCATTAAATACCCTTTCAAAGATGGCAAAATTACTTTTTAAAAATCATTCATACATGTTTATAATTTTAAAAGAAAATGGACAGAATCCTAAAACACAAAGATAAACATCTAAAAATAATCTCTATCTTTCCACCAATGTGGAACAGTTCATTCCTTTTTCACGCATAACAAATTATGTGATTGGGGAGATTAATCTCCACGTTTCTACAGAATGCTCCATTTGTTAAGCCTATCTGAAAAGAACAAAAAATTCAGATGATTAATTCAGTTACACTTAGAAACTAAGTCAGTATACTACAAATACACATTGTGACCAGTTATAATATCCTGTTTCTTAGTCTAGGGCTTCAATTAATTAACAGTAAAAGAAATTGGATAAATAATACAGCTAATACCCTGAAAATCCAGAAATTCAAAGTTTAGATTGCCAACTAAGACACTGCCATTTACATTTTTTTATACTTGGCAGCAAATGCTAATGGAATTCAATGCTGATTACTTAAAGTCGGTTCACATCACACAATCAATCAGGATAATAAGAAGAACATAACATGCCTACTGTGGAGTCAGATCAAGACATAAAAATTTTTTGCTTGAAAGTAATGATTGTGTAGCACATGGGACATTTGTCAACTGCTTCAGCACATTGTTTACAAGTGACCAGATGTCCACAAGGAATAAAAACTACAGCAATATTTCTATCCATACAGATTTTGCAAAGCTTCTCCTCTTGCAGGCGCCTTAGCTGCTCTTCAGTACTAATCTCTGCACAAAAAGAAAAGAATAATGCTAGTTTTACACTTTCTTAATTGTTTTAGTTCGTTGAAACATTTACCGAGCCCCTAGTATGTGCCAGGCACTGGACTAGTGCCAGGAGATATGGGGATGACTCACACATGGCATCTGCTCTTAAACAACTTGCATGCCAGTGGGAGAGGATGTAAGATGAGGCTACAGAGGTAAGCGCAAAGTACAAAGTGATAAGTGCTATAATAAAGTTACGTACAAAGTGCCCTGGGACAAGATGAGAGAACAAGTTCTTCTGTTCAGGCTAGTTAGGGAACGCTTCACGGGTTGGCAGCAGCTGGGTTGGGGGAGGGGGGAAGTGGAGGAGTGACATTTATACATAGACAGCAATTTCCCAGGCAGAAAAGGAAGGGTCAGGTAAAAGTAGCATATGGAAAGGGCATGACTGATTCCAGAGATGGATTTGAGGGACACTTCTGACATGGGATAAGTAGGATTTGGTAATTGCCTGTATCTGATGGCTGAGGAAGAAAGAGGAACTAAAGCTGATTGCTAGCTTGGCTGACAAGGCTATGGTGATGTCAATAGGAAATATAGAAGGAGGTACAGGTTTGGGATTTTCAGATGTTTTTGAGGTGTTTGCAGGACATCCATATAAAAATACCCAGTAGGAGGCCGGGCGCGGTGGCTCACGCCTGTAATCCTAGCTCTCTGGGAGGCCGAGGTGGGCGGATCGTTTGAGCTCAGGAGTTCGAGACCAGCCTGAGCAAGAGCGAGACCCCATCTCTACTATAAATAGAAAGAAATTAATTGGCCAACTAATATATATAGAAAAAATTAGCCGGGCATGGTGGCACATGCCTGTAGTCCCAGCTACTTGGGAGGCTGAGGCAGCAGGATTGCTTGAGCCCAGGAGTTTGAGGTTGCTGTGAGCTAGGCTGACGCCACGGCACTCACTCTAGCCTGAGCAATAAAGTGAAACTCTGTCTCAAAAAAAAAAAAAATACCCAGTAGGCAACTAGAGAGTCAAATCTTGAGGTCAGGAGAAGTCAGGGCTAGAGATAGAGATTTGGTGTCATCAGCATATAGGTGGCACTGAAGTACTTGATTAATTCAGTCTTTTCCAAAATCGGTTTTGTGAAATGTTAACAAATATGCCTATCATGGTCATTTATAACTCTAATGATAACAAAAGCAGAAGCAGCACCAGTTAACAGTAATATAGCATAAATACCATGTGCTAGGCATTATTCCAAATGCATTATATATTTTAACTATCTTTGTAATCATTGTATACCAGTGGTTTAAAAATCTGGCCTCATATAAGAGTAACTTCCGGCATTTTTAAACAACAGATTCCTGGGACCCATTCACAGAATCTAAAATTTCTGGGGTCGGGCATACTGGTATTTGGGAACCACTGCCACCCGCTACAATGTAGTACAGTATGGTATAGTATATGCTCCCTCTTGGAAATGTACAATGCATTTCCCTATTTAACCTTGGAGCCCCTTTTTCATGGCATCCTTTTTAATATCCTGGGGAACACTATTCTGAACACATGTTTGGGAAACAGCTTAATTTTATTCAACAAATACTGAACTCTTAACTAGGTTCTAGGCACTAGAGATACAATTAACAAATATATAGACCTCAGGCTCCCAATAGTTCATAGACAAGTAAGGAACACCAGTAAACAGGAAATTATAATATATTATGATGAAGGTAATTACAATGTGTTATGAAAGCACAGGAAGGGTGTGTGTAAGTGTGTGCACGTACACACACATAAAGGAAAGCCTCCCAGAGGAAGTCATTCTTAAACTGGTACCTAAAAGATGAGTTAGGAGTTAACTTGGAGAGAGAAGGCCTTGGGGGATACGGGAAGTAAGAGAAGCATATTCTGGGTAGATGAAATGGCATCAGCAAGCTCTAAGAGGAAAAACAGAACATGGCCTGCAAGTGTACAGGTAAAGCTTAGGCAAAGAATTTGAGGGGAAAAGAGCATGAAATGAGGCTACAGAAGGTTAGCAGAAGCCTGACTGTGAAAGATTTGGCAAGCCATGTAAGGAGTTTGGACTTAACCCTGAGGGCCCTGGGAGCCAATGAAGGGTTTTAAACTGGAGTGAGATATGATCACATTTGTGCTTCAGAAAGATTTCTCTGCCTAGGGGATAGAGGAAAGGATTATTTAATCCCTTTCTTCTTAAAAAGCAACTTCCTGGGTATAATAAAAACTATAGGCCCAAACGTGGAACATATCAGAGATAGGAAGATAAAGCACCTACCCTCAAGAAGCTTGGTCTAATGGACAAGACAGAAAAGAAAACAGTTCCAAAACAATGTAAAAAATGCTCTACCAGCACGAGGAGTAGAAAAGAAGGAACTCCTAACTCTAGGGTGGGTACGGGAGAAAACTTGAATGAAGTGACTTCTGAACTGAGCCTTGAAGGATGAATTAACAAGATGGATTCAGGGAGTTGGGGGTGGAGTGGGGAATGTGACTTGATATACAGACAGGGAAAAGGCATTTAGGGCAGAAGAAACAATATAAGTAAACAGATGGCACTATAAACTGACTTATATAAAGAATCAACACCAAAAAAAAAAAAAAACCAGTCAGAATGAAGTGTATATTCATGCCAAAAAAATCAAAAGAAAGAAAACAAGTAATTTATGTATTGCTTTGGGATGTGATACTGCAATGAGTTGAAAAAAAAAATAACACTGGTCCAGATACCTAGTCAAATTTATAGACAGAATGAAATGCCATGTCTACCAAACACTGATACCATCAACTCTACCTTTTCCTACTTTATTTAAGCCTTGTGATACAGCTACTAACTTGAGATGGTGACGCTCTGGGCATAGATTTTTTCCGCCAGCCTTATAGTTTACCTCTGGCAATTACTTCACCCTAACCTTAAAGATAACTATTGGATTCTACATCCTTCCCTATAGCACCTTTCCCCTACTACTTCCCACAAGGCCCTCTTCTAAGTCAGGAGGTTCTTGGCACATGAACAATAAAAGCAATAGCTAGATAATCTTTAATGTTACTTGCTAATATTTTTACTACATCATTTTTTTTTGAGACAGGGTCTCACTCTGTCTCCCTGGCTGGACTGCAGTGTTGTGATCATAGCTCATTGCAGCCTCAAATCCCTGGACTCAAGTGATCCACCTGCCTCAGCCTCCTGAGTAGCTGGGATTACAGGCACACACCACCACACCTGGCTAATTTTTCTGTTTCTTTGTAGAGACAGGGTCTTGCTCTTGCTCAGGCTTACTATTAATACATCATTTTAAACCTCTTCTAGAATAAACTGATATTATTCATTTTACTATTAGAGCAGATCTATGTGGACAAATATGGGTTATTTGATTTTTATATTACATACAGTAATATATACATAAGGATTAACATAAGTGCTTTAGCACATATACTAAATAAAGGGCTTTATCTAGCATGATAAAATTTTTAAAAGGAGGAAAAACGCTAGCATCAGATCTAGGATTCTCAGTGACAATGTTATACTTTTTCTAATAATTTTCACTTGCTTCATTTCAATTAGGCCCATCCTTATTTTGTATAAAATTAAAAGAATCTTAGTGCCAGCCTTTCCTCATTAACCTTTGGGAAGAGAAATAGGCAGCAGTTCCAGCACGAATAGATAGCCTGTGTCAACTGCCTGCCTCTCAATTTAGTGAGACTAAGGAGAATCAACTGATAAATTCCAACTCCCGTCTCTGAGGACTGCCATTTACTTAGGCCCTCCTTCCCACACCATCCTAGTCTGCAGTCTCAGTGATAATAAGAGCCCCCATCAATTCCTATTGGATAGAGAAAAGACACCCCCCCCATGCACTGTTCCTTTTTTCTTCCTGCTGAAACCCGCTAAATTCTTCTGTTGCAGACAACACTTTCAGGTATAAAAACTAACAAATTATAGCCAAACTTAATTTAGCTTTAGTTGTGTTTAAGTACAGGGAAAAAAGATACAATTGCTTGTATTTCTATTACAGTAGAAAGATGACCAAGTAAATGATTTATTTTATCACCACCAAGACAAGTGGAACTTGTACTCGTTTTTGTTTTTGAGACAGAGTCTCACTTTGTTGCCCGGACTAGAGTGCAGTGGTGTCAGCCTAGCTCGCAGCAGCCTCAAACTCCTGGGCTCAAACAATCCTTCTGCCTCAGCCTCCTAAGTAGCTGGGACTACAGGCATTTGCCACCATGCCTGGCTAATTTATATATATGTGTGTGTGTGTGTGTGTGTGTATATATACACACACACACATACATATATATATATATATATTTTTTTTTTTTTTTGAGACAGCGTCTCACTCTGTTGCCTGGGCTAGAGTGCCGTGGCATCAGCCTAGCTCACAGCAACCTCAAACTCCTGCCTCAGCCTCCTGAGTAGCTGGGACTACAGGCATGTGCCACCATGCCCAGCTAATTTTTTCTATATATGTTTAGTTGGCCAATTAATTTCTTTTTTCTTTTTTTTTGTTAGTAGAGACGGGGTCTCGCTCTTGCTCAGGCTGGTCTCAAACTCCTGACCCTGAGCGATCCACCTGCCTCAGTCTCCCAGAGTGCTAGGATTACAGGTGTGAGCCACCACACCCGGCCTGGTTTTAAATAAATACATCTCTAAGGAAAAAGTAGTAAGCTTTCTCCTGAATCTTTTACATCAATGGATATAATTTTAAATATCATTAGTATTCATATAATTTTATGATTTACATAATTATCTGGATAATGTTTCAAAAGCATTTGAAATATCTTAAAGATCAAAAGGGTCTTAAATGTGTCAAAAATAAGTAAACTTTTAGGTTTATTAGCACTAGGTGAATTCTCACCTTTTGGGGGAGAGTAGTCAAGAGCTTAAAGAGCAGTGATTGTCAGTATCCAAAAGTGTATGTAGTTTGAAACTTTTTTATTCTTCAATGTTGCTGCCAAGCATTATACTATCCATAAAGGAGGAATTCATATTTTTTATCTTTTTTCCATGTCTAATGTGATGGTATTTGGAGGTGGGGCCTTTGGGGAAGTAATTTGGTTTAGATGAGGTCATGAGGGTGAGACTCCCATGATGGGATTAATGTCTTTATAAACAGAGGAAGATAGACCAGAGCACTTCCTCCCCATGCTGTACGCCATGTGAAGACAATGAAAAGGCAGCCATCTGCAACCCAGGAAGATGGCCCTCACTAGGAACCAATCTGCTGGCACCTTGATCTTGGACTTCCCAGCCTCTAGAACTGTGAGAAATAAATATCTATTGTCTAGGCCACCCAGTCTATGGTATTTTGTATAGCAGCTCAAGCAGATATAGCATTATGGTTGTGTTTTAAAAATGTCCTTATCTGTTAGCAATATCTCAAAGTATTTATAGGTAATAATATATAGGATATCCGGTATTTACTTTGAAGTACTATGACAAAAAAAAGGGGAAGATATGAAACAAGATTAGAAAAGTGATGACTGAATTGTTGAAGCTGGTTGATGGGTACATGAGGAGTTGTTATAACGTTCTCTCTACTTTTTGTGTATGGTTGACATTTTTCATGATAAAAATTTTTTAAAAATGTTTACCCTAAAGAAGAGGTGACAGAAGGGAAATGAATGGGCCACAAAGTCATGTAAGATACTATCCATAATGAAGTACTGTTAGGTTTATCTTGCTTTTTAAAAACATCCATGCATACCTTTATGCAATGAAGTCTGACTTGATTCATCTTGTGTACTGTCTTTCTGAGCACTCACTAGATCTGCAATCAGAACCTCAAATGATTTATAGTTGCTCCCAGATGTCTGAATTTTTTCTTCCATTATTTTCTTAATGTCCTTGAAACTGAATCCCATTCGTATAGCTTCTTGTACCATAGGATTTTGAAAGATAGTATCATCTGAAAAGAAAATTGGTGAGGAAAAAGAACATAGAATTTAAACAACTGCTTTCATTAACACAACTCAATAGCAAAATATAGTTAAAAAGAAAAAATTAAGCAGCAAGCGTAAAACCAAAAACAAACCAGCAAACGAAAGCTGCTTTGGCAAGATTTTTTGAAGTACTCATGCAGTGAAGGATCATGTTCAGAATGTTACATTTAATTGTAAAGGCAGTGAGTATGTATTTTGTAATGCTTCAGATTATTGAAGATTAGGTGCTATCAAGACCATTAAAAGTCTTGACAGAGTGAGGCCCTGTCTCTACAAAAAACAGAAAATTTAGCTGGATGTGGTGGCACATGCCTCTAGTCCCTGCTACTCAGGAGGCTGAGGCAGGAAGATCACTTGAGCCCAGGAGTTTGAGGTTGCAGTGAGCTAGGATGATGCCTCAGCACTCTAGCTGGGGTGACAGAGCAAGACTTTGTCTCAAAAGAACAAAACTAAAACAACAACCAAAAAACAATGCAAGACAAAGTAAAACAGGTAAGAAAAGGGTTAAGTGCTCCCAGCTACTTGGGAGGCTGAGGCAGCAGGATTGTGAGGTTGAGGAGTTTGAGGTTGCTGTGAGCTAGGCTGACGCCATGGCACTCACTCTAGCCTGGGCAATAAAGTGAGACTCTGTCTCAAAAAAAAAAAAAAAAAGAAAAGGGTTAAGTGCTTCAAATATCTTAATTGTTTTGAATCCAGCTGTATTAATTAACAGCTAAGCTAAGGTACTTAAAGGGTGGATGCTGTTACCAAGTCAGTAGCAATTATTTGGAAAAAATGATGGGAAATTGGGGGAAGTCTTAGTCTGTGACCTTGTATGTATCAGTTTCCTAGCTCTCAGACTTAGTTTCTGTAGCTGAGGGGGTTGGACTAGATAGGGCAGAAAGTCAGTGAATGCTCATTTTTATGATAATCAAAGTAGGAGTACAAGATGTGGAGGGAAGTGCTAAGAGAGGAGACTTGTACCCTCTGACTCATGAATTCCTCTCTTGGGTATAAAAAAATGAGTGATTATCTCCACCAAAAACATGCACAAGATATTCATGGTGGCATTCTTTATATTTATAATAGCCCCAAACTGGAAAGAACTCAAATGTCCATCATCAGGTGATTAAACAAATAAATTGTGGTATAATCAAACACTACAAAGGAAGAAAAACATCCCAAACTATTTTCATAGAAAATATGGGTGAATCTCATAGATATGATGAGCAAAACATTATCATAATGATGAATCAAACACAAAAGAGTACATACTACATGATTCCATTTATAAGAAATGCAAAACTAACCTAAGGTAATAAGCAAAAATAATCTATGATAATAGAAGCCAGAATATAACTTGGGATGGGTATTGATGGTGAAGGAGCCTAAAGGAGCTTTCTGGGGTGGTGGAAATGTTCTATATCTTGATCTGAGTGATGGTTACACAGGTGTATATATATGTTAAAATACATCAAGATGAAAAGTTAAGATTAGTGTACTTTAAGAACTTTACTGTATGTATGTTATACCTCATAAATGTTTTTGAAAAGAGAAAAGGATGGAAAAGTAGAGATGTAGGTAGTTGATTATAAGAAATATATATGGTAAATAACGAGATATTTTTTAGGTAGGAAAGTAACTTAAAGTTTGTGTTTGATAAAGAAAAACTCTGTTGGGAGGTTATAATGCAGACAAAAGACCAGTAAGGAGACTACTACAATAGCCCAGATGAAAAATAAGGGCCTGAGCTAGAGCACAATCAGTGGGGAGGGGATGGATTTCAGACAATATTAAAACGATGGAATCTATCAGACCTGGTGGTTAATTAAATATAGAAGGATTAAGGAGAGCAAACAGCTTAGAATGACTCAAATTACCGGGCAACTTTGTGAGCTGTGGAAATATTAACCAGTACAGGAGAAAAAAAGAACGGGACTAGATCCGGTCTGAGTGGTTTTTAGAGATGCTAAATTTGAGATGCTTTGGGGATTTCTAGGTAGAAATGTCCAGAAGGCAGGTGGGCATTGCTCTTTTCTGCTTCTCCTATTTTTTACTTGCTTTTTTTCCAGTTTGTTTTGTTGCTGTTTAAGTCTGCCCACCTAATTAGATGTGACCTCTTCAGGCACTTCCCCTACCACGACCATCTTACTCTCATTTATATGAGTACCAGGTTTTAATATCCTCCTACTTTGAGGTCCTACAGGTATTTCAAACTCAACTTGCTAAAAACCAAAAGCAGGGACAACCAGATATCCACATGAAAAAGAATGAAACTCATTTTTTTTTTTTTGAGTCAGAGTCTTCCTCTGTCACCCTGGGTAGAGTACAGTGGGGTCATCATAGCTCACTGAAGCCTCAAACTCCTAGGCTTAAGCAATTCTCTTGCCTCAGCTTCCTGAGTAGCTGGGACTACAGGTGTACACCACAATGCCCAGTTAATATATTCTATTTTTAGTAGAGATGGGGTCTCACTCTTGCTCAGGCTGATATCAAATGCCTGAGCTCAGGCGATCCTCCCACCTTGGCCTCCCAGAGCGCTAGGATTACAGGCATGAGCCACCAGGTCCGGTGCATGAAACTCTTAGAAGAAACCATAGGTATAAACCTTTGTGACCTTGGATTAGGAAATGGTTTCTTAAATGTGACACCAAAAGCACTGGCAACAAAAAAATAGGTAAATTAGACTTCATCAAAATTAAAAACTTTTGTGCTTCAAACAACACCAATAAGAAAGTGAAAAGACAACCCACAGAATGGGAGAAAATATTTGCAAATCATATATCTGACAAGGAACTTATAATTATTATTATAGTTCTTACATGTAAAGAACTATAATATATAATAAGCTCTTATAACTCAATGCTGCAGGCACTTTGGAAATTGCTATTTCATCAAAAGGTTAAACAAAGAGTTACACCACATGACCCAGCAATTCCATCCCTGAATATATACCCAAAAGAATTAAAAACATATGTCGACACAAAAACTTATACACAAATGTTCATAGCAGCATCATTCATAACAGCCAAAAAATAGAAACAAGCCAAATGTCCATCAACTGACAAACGGATAAACATATGTAGTATTATCCATACAATGGAATATTTTTCCACTATAAAAAAGAATGAAGTACTCACATATGCTATCACATGGATGAACCTTGAGGCCACATATTGCATGATTCCATTTACATTAATGTCCAGAATAGGCAAATCCATACAGACAGAAAGTAGATTAGTGGTTGCCTGGGGGCAGGGAGGGCAATGGGGAGTGACTATTGATGGGTGAGTATAGAGTTTCTTTTTGGGGTAATGGCAATGTTCTGCAATTAAATTGCAGTAATGGTTGAACAACCTTGTGAACATACTAAAACTCACTAAACTGTACACTTTATAAGGGTGAAATTTATGTTATATGAATTATATCTCAATTTAAAAACATTAACTCTAGACCAGGTGTGGTATCTCACACCTGTAATCCCACACTTTGGGAGGCTGAAGCAGGAAGATTGCTTGAGCCTAGGAGTTCCAGGTTACAGTGAGCAATGATCACACCGCTATACTCCAGCCTGGGCAACAGAGTAAGACACTATCTATCAACACATTAACCCTAACCTGAGCAAGAATCTCATTAGTCATAAAAAAAAGATTATTATGCATTGTAAGGATGATTAAATACCAAAAAATATTATCAAGAAATGTTATAGCTATTTCTGCCATCTTGGAGCCCGTAGAGGTCTGCTGGGAACAGGACTTCTGAAAGGCAAGTAAGTCTGGAAAGCTGCAGTCCAAGGTCATCTTTGCTGGCTATAAGCAGGGTCTCCGGAAACAAAGCAAGCATATAGCTCGCCTTAAAATTGAAGGTGTTTATGCCCGAGATGAAACTGAATTCTATTTGGGCAAGAGATGTGCTTACATATACAAAGCAAAGAACAATGCAGTGACTCCTGGCGGCAACCTGAACAAAACCAGAGTGATCTGGGGAAAGATAACTTGGGCCCATGGAAACAGTGGCATGCTTCATGCCAAATTCTGAAGCAACTTTCCTGCTAAGGCCATTGGACACAGAACCTGTGTGATGCTGTGCGAATGAAAGGTAAACAAATAAAAGTGGGCTAGAGGCCAGGTGCGGTGGCTCATGTGTGTAATCGTAACACTCTGAGAGGCCAAGGAGGGAGGACTACTTGAGCTCGGTAGTTTGAGACCAGCCTGAGCAAGAGCAAGACCCCATCTCTACTAAAAATAGAAAAATTAGCTGGGCTTCATGCTACACGCCTATAGTCCCAGCTACTCAGGAGACTGAAGCAGGAGGATCACTTGAGCCCAGGAGTTTGAGGTTGCAGTGAGCTATGATGATGTACTCTACCCAGGGTAACAGAGCAAGACTCTGCCTCAAAAAAAAAAAAAAAAGTGGGCAAGAGATGTGCTTATGGGGAGGATCTTTCTTCTCCACCCCTGGGCAGTGGTCCTTAACAAGTCATGCAAACTAGCCTAGGGTTCAAGAGTTCAGGGTGCCACTCCTGCCTCTGAGTCACCACATAACATTGGAATAGTTATCTCCATTCTCTGTAGACCTCAGCTTTCTCCCTGAGAGAGCTTCAGGAACTCAAAGTTCCTTCCAAGCCAGATATTCCATTAATTCCATGAATAATAAAATCATCATATTCAGAAAAAAAAAGAAATGTTACAGAAGCTGGGTGTCGTGGTGCATGTCTGTAGTTCCAGCTACTAGGGAGGCTGTGGAGGGAGAACTGCTTGAGGTGAGGAGATCAAGGCTGCAGTGTGCGATGACTGCACCTGTGAATAGCCACTGCACTCTAGCCTGTGCAACAGGGCAAGACCCCTGTCTCAAAAAAAAAGTTATAGAATCTTTGTTTCTGAATAACTTTAAAAATATAGGCTGGACTAAATGATTTCTTAGACTATACTATTATGTCCATTACAAACCCCATATCAGGGGGATACAGTGGCTCACCCCTGTAATCCTAGCACTTTGGGAGGCTGAGGCAGGAGAATCACTTGAGCCCAGGAATTTGAGGTTGCAGTGAGCTATGATGACACCAATGTACTCTAGGCCTGTACCCTGGGCAACAAAGCAAGACCTTGTCTTAAAAAAAAAATACCAAAACCCAAAACCATATCAAAAAGTATCAAAGTAACTCTCCTTCTCAAGCATATTTATGAATATATATAGTATTCTCCTCCCTTATAATCCTTAAGATACTAAACAGATGATGCTACAAGTATAGGGAGTGGGGAATCACCAGACATATTCTAAATTAAATTTTCTACTATTTTTGAAACATGATGCCTAAGTTGAAAATGAGATCTGCAGTGTGATATAGGATTTAGAAAACCTTGTTTACAGTCCTAGTTCCACTAATGACTTGTAATGTGATTGTAGGTAACCTCTTAACCTCTGTTTCTTCATCTGAAAAGTGGGGATATCTTTCTCGGAAGCAGGTTAGAGGAAAAAAAATAAATTAATTAAATAAATGAAAAGTGAAGATAACAGTATCTTCCCTGCTTAACATAATATCTTTCTCTGCCCACTTTAAGGCTTTTTTTTTAAAGAGACAGGATCTCACTATGTTGCCCAGGCCGGACTGAAGTGGCTATTCACAGGTCCGCTCTCACTACTGATCAGCATAGGAGTTTTGACCTACTCTAACCTGGGCAGGTTCACCTTGCCTTAGGCATCCTGGTGGTGCCTGGCTCCCAGGAGGTCATCATATTGATACTGAACTTAGTGTGGACACCCAATCAGCATGGTGGCACATTATAGCCCAGAACTCCTGGACTCAAGTGATCCTCCCATCTCAGCCTCCCGAGTACCTGGGACTACAGGCATAGGCCACCATGCCCGGCCCACTTTATGGTTTTTAAAGATGTCTATGATGAGTAAAAAAATCTTTGTGATAAAAACTCTACTTCTCTACTAGGGAATAGGAGGTAAACAAACCAAACCTTACCCTTCTGTGAAGCTGGGGAAGGCATAAAGACAGCATGCGATAAAGAGGCAGGTGGGTTAGGGCTAATCATTGTGACAGCACATTAGTACCACATGTAATTCATAATCCTGGCTTACTTAAAGAGCCCAGGGACGAAAATACACTTAACCCTTTCTCTTGTGATTTTAACAGAAATGGGAATGAGACAGGCTATAGCTGGTTCTTCCTGAACATGGAAAAACTGTCAATGGCTGTACTAATGTTCTTAGAACAGAAATATCTGACTAAAATTTACAGGCACTTCATTAAATTCTTAAACTTATAGCAACCTTTTTTTTTTTTTTGAGAGATAGGGTTTTGCTCTGTCACCCAGGCTGGAGTGCAGTGGCACAATCATAGCTCACTGCAGCCGCAAACTCCTGGGCTCAAGCGAGCGTCCCATGTCAGCCTCCCCAGTATCTGGGACTACAGGTGTGCAGCACCATGCCAGGCTAATTTTTTTATTTTTTATGAGACAAGGTCTTGCTACATTGTCCAGGCTGATCTTGAACTCCTGATCCTCCTGCCTCAACCTCCCAAAGTGCTGGGATTATGGGTGTGAGCCACTGCACCCAGTCAGCAATCTCATCTTAAAAAAATATACTGTGGTGACCTTGAAAGAATATGTTATCTTTCTACCCCATAAATATAATAAATTCACAGTGAAATTAAAAGTATATTTAATTTAGTAAGCATATTTACCAATTCTTTTAGTTAGTGATGGTGTTTTTTCAGCAGTTGTTACCTATAATAGAAATATGAATTGTAAGTTAGAATTCTTTTTGGTAGAAGGCAAGTACCTCAATTTGAAAAGTTACATTAATCATAAATTTGAAATAAATGGGCTTTATTCCAATTCAATATATGAATATTCACAAGAGGCACAGCCTGATGGAGCTAGAAGTTGTTAAAAGATCATCTAATAATCCAGTCCCTTCACTTTATGGACAAGAAACTGAGGCCCAGGGAGACTGAATGACTTATGGTAGAGCCATCATGGTAACTGTCTCCCATGCTAGTCCAGGGTTCTTTCCACATGTTACTGATGCCTTGGCCACCCTAGTTCATCCTATCAATTTAGATACATTTTTGAGATTTTAAATATTGTCTGCAAAAAGTTTAAAACTACTTATGAGTACAAAGCACATTATACAAAGGTCTAAATTCAAAAGGCAAGGGACTTCGGTATTTAGTTCAAGATCATTTTTGCCTAGAGTAATATTTAAATCAGTTCATGCTGATCCCCTTTTCACAGATTTGCTTCAAAACTAAGAAGCATTTTTCAAGCTCTCCCCTGCTAAAGCTCATCACGTATTGTTAATTTATAATACTATACTGTGAATTTTATACAAAGAAATAATTGTAAAACAAATGATATAATATTTGAAAATATATATTATACAATATGGGACTTACCAGAGACTCTTCAAGTGAATGGGTTAAATGAATATTGTTTATATATTCTTGTCCTTTCTCTTCTAACAGGTATTTACACCTAAACAATTAAAAGAAGGTTCAACTTTAGTAGCTGATAAATTAGTAAAGTATAAGATATAATCTTTATCATATTAATTTCATTAACTTGCTTTTTGGTATTTCTAACGAGCAATGTTACCCAATTCCCTACCCAATTGTCATTTTAAGGTTAAAAAAAGTTCCCTTTGTTATGCTATTTATGCAGTTAGTACAGAAAAAAAATATCAACTTGAGAACTAAACTTTTAAACAGGAGTTATTAAATTTGCACCTTAACATTTTTTTAAAGTTTTAAATAGTTAATCTTCTTAAAAAGTTTTATTTAGAGGATTAACCAATTGTACATTTAAAAGGAATTCTTTAGGCTTTTCAATCTTTCCATTTAAAGCTGTTTAAGGCTAAGATTTCTTTTCAAATGATCTATCTCAAGTTTTAAGCTGTACTCTTTCATAGGCCAGAAATTCACATCACTTATATACCTGTGTACTTTAAAATAAAGAGGCAAGACGGCAAAAAGACATTTAGGGCATATCATCATCCTAAGATGCCACTGGTGTAAGGAGTATGATTATTTTATTATATACCATCTAAAACTGCTGCCAATTAAATTATGACCTACCACCAGATGTGTCCTGATTTCAGCGATCTTAAAAATGTGAACAATTGTGTGTCTTAGTCAATGAGATACATTAGTATTTCCTAGGTGTGATGACTTCTTAAGGAATCTCCTTGGCAACATGGGCTCTCCCGTGCCTATCATGAAAGAGCCTACTTCTAACAACAAAAACACATACATTTCCTAATTTGTGTTTAGATATGGAATAATCTTACGTCACAGACATGACACATACATAGTGAATGTTTTGGTCACCAGAGAAGGCTGAGGTGGGTTTTTTCCTTATAAAGTAGGTGACCTCATTTTTATAAACCTGGTACAAATTTCAAGCCATAGCAAAGGTAAAAAACAGTTGAGGTGAAAAGTAATTCAAGACTTCCCACTGCATGCTGTTCAACTTGCCTGTTAATAAATGAATAATTAAATATCTTACCCTGGATACCACTTAGCATGTTGTTCCCAAGGGTCTTCACTGGGCTTCCAATCAGTTAGCCCTCCTCCACAGTGAAAGCACTTTACTTTATCACCTTCACCTAAGAAAACACACAAGTAAAAGATATATTTATTTGTGCAGTTAGAAACTCACACAAAAATACCCATTTTCACACCTAAAAATTAAGCACATCTAAATTACATGAAAATCTCATAGTTTAAAGGACATTCAAGTTCACATCTAAGTAATAGACATGATCTTTATCATTTGAGGAAATAAACACTCAATTCACTGATCTAAAGTATTTTACAGAAGACAAATAAAAATAAAATTGTCCTATGTTAAAAACTAAAATTGTTACTTTCTTTTTTACGTATGTCATTTGGGCCATCAATATTGCACTTTGTGTTTCAAACGGTGAAACTTTAAAACAAATTATGCTCCAAGTGTTAGTAACGATAAAGTTCCAACATAATGAAATTACAAGATTAAGTTTCTCTAAGGTTTTAGCTGAATGACACTAAACAAACCTTCAAGATTACTATTTGATTCTGTATAAATAAAATCTTTTGACATAACTAATTTTTACAAGCACTATCAATCTTAAAAATAAATGGGTCAGATATATAATGGTATGATTTTTAAAAATATCCCCTGGAAGCCATCACATTAATGGCCCTTCCTGACATGCCTATAGCAGTCCATGTGAAAGGCATTCATTTGAAGCTATAGGCATAATACAGGGCTGTTTTCAAATATATAGGCTATGTACTAAAGGTAGGCGTCAATTTTAATACAGTAGGACCCAAACTAAACTCTCTAATGCTAACTCTTTTTATAGGTTGTTGTAAGGCTTAGAGAGTAAATGCATGTTTTTTAT